>OFHS01000010.1:0-102898 GCA_900245855.1 Calvadosia cruxmelitensis | reverse complement strand
GCTTAATAAAACCGTCGCTTAATAAAACCACTTTGACCTGGTCCGAAGGTGGTTTTATTAAGCGGCGACCACTGTAATAAGTCACCGTGCCATGTTGTAATCACTCTCTTTCGCGTCTGTCTCTTGTTGTGTTAAGTGGTCTCATAGTTGCGTCTGTGACACAGAGCTCTGGCTGCAATGGAAGTAGATCCCTTCGCCATCTCTCCCTGAACGTGTCACACTAACCAGCATCCTTCTGCCAAGTATATCAAACATTGTATTGTCATCTCTCAAGCTGGTACAACATACAGGAGCGACCCAAGACAGGCATTTGGACGATGTTCTACAAGGTTCACATTGGTCTAGTTGCTTGAAAGTTGTCTAATATCTAACGCCAATAACTAGGACAACACGGCTCTGTCATACACTTTTAAGCATCATCCATACCCCACTTGAAGTGCTGGCAGAACAATAATAAAGCACAAAATTGCTTTGATTTTATTTTTTATTTTGAGCTTTGCATAGTGCAGCTTTTGTAGCAAAACCTCTGCATGGAACCTTTATTGCCCAACACTATACGTGATTGCGATGCTCTGTCAAGCATTAGTTAGGAAGGCAAGCTTTGAAAAATTTGCAATGATAGCATAATTTGTTTCCTTTGCTTACAGGCTAATGGATATAACCAGTGATGATTCTGAGCCTGTGGAAAGACTCAATGATCTTCTGACGTTGTCAGGTACAGTCAAACCTATATTAGCAGCCACCTCTATAGAGCAGCCACCTGTGTATGAAGGCCAAATTCTATAACCCCAAAATAACACATGCTATAGAAATCAACCTGGACAGAAAGGTCACCTGTCTATAAAGGTCAATTTTCCTCAGGTCCCAAAAGTGACCATTTAACTGTAGCACCTTTTAATGAATTGCCCTGCATAATTTGCTGCAGACAAATTTGTGTAATGTGTTTCAATTCACCTTATATGCATATGACGTCACTGATTAAAGTAAAATGAGCAAAAATGAAATGTATTATATTTCTGAACTATGAAGCATTGTAAAATTGTGTCTTTGCAACCAGGTGATTGGGTGACATCGTCTTTCAGATTTAAAGATGAAGCTGATTGGGATAAGCAAGAAAAGGTGAGTTGCTATGCCAACACCTACAAATCATGCTCACTCACAGTCTTGCAACATTGCTGTTCTAATGCTGGGTTGCCTGGATAGATTCTTATACGGTGAAACCTGTCTATAATGGTCACCTTTGGGACCTGAAGAAAATGGCCTTTATAGACAGGTGCCGTCTCTGTCCATGTTGATTTCTATAGAAAGCGTCATTTTGGGGTTATGAAGAGTGGCCTTTATACACAGGTGGCTGCTCTATAGAGGTGGCTGCTAATACAGGTTTGACTGTGATGAGTACGATTGTATGGATGAAGGATTCATAAGGTCGTTGTTGCTACAGCTCTAGATATAGGACCAGGCAAGATTGCATTATGACAAGGGATATTTACAATATGCACAGATTAATAAGATTTACAAAGGAGACTAAGATGAGATTTGTTTATGAATTCCGACAAATCAAAACAGAAGGATTATGAATATTGTGCGAGACTGGAGGGTTCTATCTGTGTGCTGCAACTACAATCAAACCTGTATTAGCGACCACCTCTATAGAGCAGCCACCTGTTTATAAACGCCACTCTTCATAACCATAAAATAAAACTTTAGAAATCAACATGGACAAAAGGCCACCTGTCTATAAAGGTCATTTTCATCAGGTTCCAAGGGTGACCGTTATAAACAGGTTTCACTGTTAGTAGTTTATTTATTAACAATTTTATGGTTAAAAAGTGTTTGTTTAACAATTCAGGTATCCTCGCTTATGATCGATTCCAATAAAGTTGCTTCACATCTGTCCAGTGCAAGCCTTGTCACGAAATTACACCTCAAAGATAGTGTGAGTATGATAAAAAGATAATAATATTAGATTTACTACAAAGAAAGATATTATTGGTAAGATGCAAAGGGCAAATTTTAGGTACTAATTTTGAAAGTTGGATAATGGATATGCCTCAATTGTAGCGGAGATCAAATCGCTTGTAATTACAGTCAAACTCGCTTACACCCTGCCCTCTGTGCAGACCAAAAGTGAGGTATAAAACTAGATGGAATATTACGTGGATTAAGTAAAACAACAATTTCCTTTGTCGTTTCGTAGTGTTTACATCCCGTACAATAAGCAAGTTTTCCACAAAATGTACAAAATGTGGGAGAAAGTAGCGGGTAAAGGGAGATGAGATATTATCAGAGGGGAAATCAAGCAAGGTAACCACATGAGAATTTATACGACGGCTACCAAATGTATTGCAGAGCATTAAACGAGACGAGATATTAAGCTGTAGAACAAATGCATTTGGACGGCACTTGGCAGGTTAAGAAGCCTAACCCTTAGTCATTGTCGTGTATTTATCCAAATTATTCAAATAAACAGACAGGCATTGGTCGGTAAATCATCAAGCTTTTGATTACTTTACTTCCTTGTGTTGCTCTCACAATAGAAGAGCAGTCATGATTTACATATCAATTGAATCAATTCATTTTATGCTATATGCTTCCAGGAAAGCTACTTTGGCAAAATCTAACTTTTAAAAAACGTCAACAAACAGTAGCGATGTATACTATTGTGCTGGAAATGTAACATTGGTCCATTTCAACTTCCGCCGTCTCGACGATGTGGGCTGAATTACTTCTGGATCATTCTTCGCACGCACCCTCGACTCTCCCCTCATTGCTGTATCAATCGCGACCACACATTCTCGACGCCAAACTTGTTCCATTTCCCACGGAGTGCAAGGGTATCTGGCAAAGGTCAAGTCCTTGATTAACTTCATCCTACATGGGTCAAGGGGTAATTTCTTGTCACCAACCGCTGAGCAACGTCGACCAAAGCAGTTTCTACCAGCCCTCTCTCTTGCTGAAAACATTTTATAGACCAGATTTTTGGAAAAGTTCCCCCTATTCAAGCTCTTCAAGTGAATTTTATCAACAATGGCTCGGGTTAAAACAGGCTGCGACTGAGTCTGATTATAGATATCTTCCTCCAGAGGAAATTCTTGGACAGGAGATGTCGAGGGAGAAGGGGATGAGGGTGGGAGACTTTCATTTGCCATCAAGTTAATTGGACTGGCTTGCACAGTATCTCGAGGCATTTCTTGCTGTGGTAAGTTCATTGAAGTAATGATTGGTTGTGATGGCATTTCATATGCAGCACTTGCTGTTGTAGTTTCATTGGCATCTTCTGTGAATGATTCAATCCTCGGAAGTGATAGTGGTGTTGCTTTGTCATTTGGATAGGGCACGTTAAAGTGCTTGATAATGGCATCCAGTTTACTGTTGATGGTTTGCATCAACTTGTCGTTTTGATCGTCTTTGGGCATTTGCTTATTAAAACAAATTGATGTTACATCTGGTGGTATATCAACCGAAACACTGCATTGTTTCCCAGAGGAAGTACTGCTATGCACAGTACGGCCATTGCTCGACCCAGACGTAGGACCATTATTTAAAGTTGCGTCATTCTGTTCAGTCTGACGAGAATGTTGACAAGGGTGACAGCTGCTTTGGCCTCTACCAGGTCTTGGATGAAGGTTCGCTTGTGGTGGGAGATGAAGGAAAGGCTCCATGTTCCTGTTGCAACATCCGTTTCCTATCGGATTGGACATGACTGCAACCATACTTGCCGGATGAAGATGATGATTCATAGAAGAATATGTGAAGTTTTGCGATGCGTTTTGGATTGGCATGTGGAGATCTGTAGCAGGAAAAGGTTATAATAATTATTTCATCGCCATCTTAACCCTTGTCCTGCTATTGACGTGTATACACGTTTTCAAAACAGGTCAAAAGTAGCAGCACATAACCAATCAGATAGTTAGTCCTAAGCAAGCAACCAATCAGCAATTGGTGAAGCGACTCCAAGTCTTCATTCAAATATTTTTAAGAGCAGGACAGGGGTTAAAAAGAAATCTCAATTATGTTACAAATAATGAAATGAAAAATTTATTTAAAAATGCAATTTAAATTAGAAGTGGGCCTGATGAATTAATATTTTTCATACAATAGATTGTAATTCTGAACAGGGCCGTTTTAACAAGTAGGCACTCAAAGCACGTGCTTTAGGCCCTCAGTCTGAATAGGCCCTTCTCAATGCCAGTTCAAATATTCAAATTTACAGTATATTGAGATCTAGTGCAGTGTGCAATCAACTGTAGAGTGCTACCAAGTTAATTTGTCCCAATTTGCTGTTTGTAAGCAAAACCAAAATCTTTGATGTGCCAATGGGTGATCATTTTAACAATAGTAAGTTTCAGGTTATTTAATCGTTAAAAATTAGGCCCCCCTTGAGTAAAGTGCTTTCTGGCCCTCTCAACGCTCAAAACGGCACTGACTCTGAAAAATCGATCATCCATTCAATAAATATTATTTTTAATAACATTGATCGATTACAAGTCCAAGCAGAAACTTGAGCACAAAATTGCAATGTCAAACCATGGTTAAAGTAATCCGTTAATGGTGATTCTTTGCCATTTCACGTACAATTTACATATTGTACAGATGTCTTGCTCACTCAAGCAAGGTGTCTTTAGTTCTCCTACTTTCTAGAACACAATTGAAGTGTAGATATGTATTGTATCGTAATCATAATTCAGCTGTACAATAACACGTGAAGACCATGCTGACGTTATCTTACCATCAGTAAAAACTACGAAAGAAACACCTGTGCTAATGTGTCTGAATATTTCAAGGCAGGGTTGCCCATATGGTGGTTTTGTCCGGTCGGCAATAAAAAGACCTCACATAACCTGTGTCATAGACCAAATCATTTCGAGAACAATAGGTCATATCATTCTCTAAACGATTTGGTCTGCGACGCAGGCTAGACCTCACTAAGCTTGCTTTGAAGGTTCAAACTTCGTTGCGATCATTCTACTACGGTGTGAAGCAACATAAACTTACTGAACTTGAGTCCCTGATATTGTTTGCAGTTACAATTTTGGCCCTTTGGTTAAAACGATTGGGCATCCCTGTTGGGTACACGAGAGTCATCAGCATTCATTTCGACGGTGCACTGGTGTCAGGGTTTGGAATGTACTACCCTGCCAGTTCAAACAATCTATAAACATTTCAAAATTCAAACTTGACTGTAATCAACAAAATAGTGTACTATAGAATCTATGATTTAATTTTCCAGATTTGTATTGCTATGTGATAGAATCATTGCTCATGTTGTTTTTCTGCTCCATGAAAAACAAAAACTAATATTTGTAACCTAATGGATTTCACAGAATAAAGTCGCACACATCCGTTTCATTCCGCTTTGGGTGTACAATTACCGGTTTGCGAATTTGCTTAAAATTGTTTATCCGGCAAACAATGAGGAGTAATTGTGCTCCAAATTAAGTTGGAAATAAAATAAACAATGTTGCTCACGCCCCCAACGTGAGCATTTTACAAATTGCCATGGCTACGTTCTGGACAGAGCAACGAAGCAACACTCACCAAGGTTCGTGCGTTGTGGAAGGTTCTGTGTGGTTCGTGTTTCTGACGCGGTTGTTGTCGATGTAGTTGCTGCGTCGTTGTTGCTAAGTTGCGAGTCGCTGCGGTGGTTTCGTTGATGGTGGAGAAACCTCGTCAAATCCGTGAACGTCTTCTTGCATTTATTGCATAAGAATAATCTCTTTCCGAGATGATACACGAGGTGTCTTTTTAATCCAAATTTACTAGTGAATGATTTCTGACATCGTGTACAACGAAATTGTCTTCGTCGGTTGTCGCTTGGTTGGCCATTGTTGACTGGTTTGGCGTTTTCCGAGGTTTCAACTATCGTGTCACCGTCACGCTTCTCCTCGCCTTCCTCCATGAATGTTACAGGAAATTTGAGCTGAGCTACAAATGACAGCCTTGGCTTTTACAGTTGCATAAATACAATACAACAGTGCGTCAAATGAGTTGATGTTTTGCTGGCTTCGTTTCTCTGTGCGTTTGTGAATGTCAAGTTCGTGTGTCATCGCCATCTCAACCCGCGTGACCACGAACGCTGTGAAAGTGAAAACAACAGGGAGTCCGGTGTTTTCTGCGTGCGGTGCACGTGAAAAAACACGTAACAGCCGAACAGGACCAAAATAGCTCTTGTTTTGCAAAATAATTTTAAGCTACAAAATCCCAAATGTGGAGATGTTACCATATAAGTCCACTACGCGTTACCATGAGCTCACGACCAACTCAAACTGCTCGCCATGCTCAGAGTTACGGTACGCTATGGTTTTCACCATAATTATTCCAATACAGTACTATCATACTATCATGCGTGACACTTTTTGCTGTATCGGACTACATAAGCGAGGCGCAGCAGGTGTTGTCGGCAATCGAGAGTGTCGGTCGAACTGTCAGTCTGAAAATAAACTCGACCTGAAACACGCTACATGCTCAAGGCAGGGGCAATCGGTAGCTTCTACCGGGTCTGTGGATTACGTACAATCGTTCAAGTACAATGAAACCTGTCTATAATGGTCACCTTTGGCTTTGGGACCCGAGAAAAATGACCTTTATAGACAGTTGCCTTTCTGTCCAGGTTGATTTCTGTTGAAAGTGTCATTTTGGGGTTATTAAGAGTGGCCTTTATACACAGGTGGCTGCTCTATAGAGGTGGCCGCTTATACAGGTTTGACTGTACCTGGGGTTGGTTCAGCCTGCCTCTCAGATAGCATCTCTTGTCGACGGGGCATGGCCTGGTCGTCCCTGGGTCCTCTGAACAGCTGATTCTGCTCATCTGACGCATCTCAAACCTCAAAACGATGTCTGTTCCTTTATAGAATCTTCAATCTAGTAGGTTTCCTTGTATGGTTGTCAGTCTTAGGTGCTGACTGAGTAGCTTTCTGATCCTCTAGATCAGGCGTATGAGAGTACAGTATATCATGCTCAGACACGCCCTTGGCCGTATCACTTGCCCATCATCATTGCCACTGTGGACCTCCACCGTATCACTCCGTCTGCTCGTGCCGTCATTCGACATCGAGAAATGCATCTTGTCGGTCACCTCATGAGGACTAAAGATTTTGCACATGAGCCAGTTAATCAATGACTGCCTCAGGTGAATCCAGAAAACGGCTCGCCGGATTGGTTTTGACTCCATTTGCAAAGCAGCATTCGCTCCAGAGTGCGGAGCAGAGCGCATCGGATTGCTGGGGTGTAGTGTAACTGAAACCCCAATCCGGTGCGCAAATGGAAACGCTAAAACGACAATCGATTTTAGTGTAATCGGGGCCTTAGTTTATATCATTTTGTAGATGTGTGGATCCAAATCCCGAAATCCATCGAGTTTTAAGATCTTGCGCCGGTTAGTGAGTACAAGCGACTGTTTTGACTTCATGTGTAATACAATACTCTTACAAGGCAAGTCGCAATTGTACTGATGAGTTTGTGGCGACGATCTGAATGGTTTACGGAATGATTTGCTCTTCATCGGATTTGCACTTGATCGGGTTTTGACTCGATCATTGATTTTTCCGTATTTTCCAGATTCTTCGGTTGGGAGATGGCGGCAGATTATTCTCATTTTTGAATGAAAATGTTGAAGCGAGCGACCATGACGAAGAACAAGACTCATCATGCTACCAACATATATCAAGCGAAGATCGACCGGAATGGTCATTCACTGGTTTAGTTGCTGGCGATATTGACAGCCGATATGAAGTATGTTTGCCTGCGGACAACCATCTTATTGCTCAGCCGTCGACATGCCGTTTTAACGAAACTCATCACGGAGTGCAAGATGGCCAGTTGAAGCAAAAGAATGATGAAACGCTTTCCCTTGCTGACATACAAGAATCTGCTTCTGGTTGTGACGCGACCAGGGTACAAGAAGCAGGTAAATATGACGCGCGGTGAAAGGCTTCCTTTCCAAGATTTCACTTGAAGGCTATAAAAACGAGGTGGCAGCACATTCGATTGAAACAGGGAAGGAGCTTGCTTTGCTTGTAAATCTCGGTAGTAGAATAATAGAGTAGAATCGGAGAACATTATATAAGCGTAGTACCAGAACAACCGTCACTATGTCGTAAAACACAAGACGTCGTTACGACGTACCCGCGACGTGCAGACGTCGTAAGAGCGTCCATCGGACGTCATCATTTGTGTTTGCTGAGCAATAAACAAAAGAACGTGGCGTGCACAAATTCACTTGTGTTTGCTGTCTCTTCACAGAGCGAGCCCCATCTGAAGTCACACAGACGATCGATCCAATAGGAGAAGCAACATCCAAGGTCAGATTTAACCGTTCTTACATTAGATGTGGACGCTGTCACGTGTATACCACGTGAATCGTTGTTATGTGTGTGCCACGTGATCCTTTTGTGTATTTGGACCGAGGCCTCGTGCACTTATGCATTATAATTATTCATTCTTGAAGTTTACATGCCTGCGACTGGTTGTCTTTTCCTTAAAGTCACATTACTGTGCTTCACCATACCACAGACACAATGGTGCAAAACTTGCGTAGCGAAGATCTGGCTTGTGTTCGCGTCTTTTAACTTTTTGCATACCCACTGCTCGTTAATTTATGCTTCACGAAATATGAAAGCATCAGAGATAATGTCGATTTAGTTGTAATGAAATTATCCATATTTTGTTTAATTATAATCTGATGCAAGACGTTGTGTAACACGCGCAGTTTTATTGGAACTTTCACTAACTCAGTGGTGTTCCTTATTCAGGTTGATACATCAGCAGGAACTAGTCAAACGAAAGAAAGTGCCGCTAAATCGGACCCATTGGAAGATTGGCTCGACGACTTCTTGCAATGACCTGACATAGCCTAATCTGATGTGACATGCCATGAGATGGGATTGTATGCCGTGTTATGACATCATGACTTGATATGACTTACATGACATGAATGACATGACACGACAGTATCACACGACGTGACAGTATGATATGACATGGCAGTATCTTCAGTATGACATGACTGACATATCATCGTGACAGGATGACAGGATGATTTGACATCGTGACAGAATTAATGACATAGCATGACTCAACATGACGGTATGATATGACGTGACAGTATGACATGACATCACAGCTAGATGACTTTTTGCCATGACAAATCACTGGTTAATGACTGAGCAAACGTAAAGGCATACTCCAAGTGCGATAATGACTGAGATTTGAAATTCTTGAACTGGCCAGAGATCCAGTGTACGGACTTCATTCTCAGAACCAGAGGGAGTGGTAAAATAGCAGATGATTGTGCTGTTGAACTATTCATTGAACGGTGATGACGTTACAATGTCGCGTTCGAACTCTCTTGTAGAGAACGCTGTTGTATCAAAAAAAACACATTTTACCATCGCTGTATTTCATCTGTTTTGAACCGTTTGATGCTTTCATTATTGATAATTATAAATTGGCGATAACAAACGTCAGACATATATATCATAGCTTTGACTTCATTTTGGTTTTAACTGCTTAATTTTCTTTTGATAAATTATTAGTTATACAGATAAATTACAGATGCTAAGATACATAAGGTACATAATAAGGATACATAAGGACCTTCAATTGTATGAGAAACATTGATATTTCTGGTGGCAAGCCAGACAAAGTTCCTTTTGCCATCCAACTATTGAACAAGCGGGTACGTCATCTCAAACGTAATTTGCAAGCACTCAGTTGCGTATATACAGTATAACCCGTTTAAGCGCAAATCGGATAAGCGAAAAACCCGTTCATCTGCAAACAATTTGCTATTTGCCGAATTAATGCGTACAGTACAAACTCTCTTAACCGATTCCTGATAAGCACAATTCCTAATAAGAGCAAAGGATATCGTTGGCAAATTACTATTGCGCTTAAGCGGGTTACACTGTAACAGGAAATTCCTTAAGTTGCATTTAGGCTGGTGTTAGATTTATTCGGAGCGAATATTCAGCTAGGCCTCATTTCGATGAATGTTTATTTCCACACTGTTCGTTTGTTATCAAGAACGTCCATATTAAGTCAAAACCACGTTTCTGACTAACAACTGAATTCCAAAATGCATCTGGAGTGCGTTTGGCGCGAATTAGCAGCAGTTAAGTGAACAAATATTAGATACGATTGAAAACATTTCACAATATCGCGTGCGTGGATGCATCAAACGAAACACATCTACTGCTGGCGATAACAAGTACAATAGAATACTGCTTAGTCAAGAAGGACCTGGTCTGCACCCAACGGAGAAGAATATGTCTAGCTGAATTATTAACGAACTTTCCATGCATGGGCATCTGTCTGTTTTTAACTAGATTTTCAATCGAGTTTAGACAAGTGATGCTGTACTTTACGCGTTTTAATAAAGTAATATGCGATTGAGTAATTAAGGACAACCGCGGCAGCCATTGATGATAAGACGTATGTACTGTACGATTGGCTGGCATCAGCGATTAGGTATAGCTTCCGTTCAGACATATCAGTATGTACAGCCTTGAATTGATGGGCTGAACCAACGGCAGTGAAAGCGTGCAGGAAATTATGACTAGTACCGAAGCGATCGAATTTCCCAGGGAAGAGTCGTTCTGGAAAGCGGGTCATGTTAGCCAACGCAGACAAGGCGTAGAAGACACAATGGCTTGCGAACCACATCCATGAGTGTTTTAGTTGCTGGTCGTAGGGTGCGTTGTAGCTTTCTACCAAGCGATAGAGGTAAGGCGAGGCATTCACAAAGAACGGCACGACAAATGCCATTGTTCGAATGACGTATTTGTAACGTTGCCAACGGCTTCGTGATAGACAGCAAAGAGTAGTCGCAGCAACTGAAGCAGCCTGGGATACTATCATGAAATGGAGTGCAGCGCCGGGATAGGTCCACGTCGACGACAACGGACGCGAGTAGAAGAAGAAGGCGTTGCCAGCTCCAACAGAGTACACGCTGATTGTGGCATAGTCGAGGTAGAAGCAAGCATGCCTGGCACGGAGCGACAGTGAGTTGAACATGTGAGCAATAGTACTCATGAGGCAGAAACCGCAGATGCCCAGGGCGAATGTGATCAGCGGCCACACGTATGCGTCCACACACGAGTAATCTCTAGCGCAAGACCAGCTGAAATCAATGGCAAAGTAGACGAAGGCTAAGAAATGCGACCACACATTCACCGTTTCGTTACATTCTAACGTCAGTGCACTCCGCACACATTCTTTGGCTGAGATGTTTGGTCTTCTGTAACCAGACAAGATGAATTGCTCGCGGAAATCAGCCGCTATGCATTCGCTCGACAATCCAACGATTTGCTCATTGGCATCCGACTGTCTCCTAGGCCGTAATGAGGCGGCACCATCGCGACACCGTAGCACAACAGATGACGTCACCATAGTCGCGTTGGCAAGTAGAGATTAAAGCTAGACGATGTAATCAACTCTTCGTAAAAGAACTCAGCAACAGACTAAGTAGTATAATTTGTGACGGCCGTGCTGCAAGTGAAACATTTGTAGACGCCAAACAATCACATCAGCCGAGTGGCAGGTGCCCGCAAATACGCCCTGCCGTCATAATGGGAAAACAAGCGATGAAGCAGCGCCGCAGACCCGCAAACCAACGCACCGACGAACACTGACCAGCCGCAGGGAGGGCGGGAGAGATATACGAGCAACTCTCAGTTTATCTTCATTGCTGCGTCTCCTATAGAGTGATGGCACAAAATGCTCGTCAATTAAGCAAACTAAACATCGTTCAATTAAATAATGCTGCCATTTATGTGGCCCTTAATTTAGTGCTGATTTCCTTGCAGCTGTGGAAAACGCACCATTTGATAAAAGGAACCGCTTAATAAAATAACAACGGCTGTTCTATCCGTGGCTTTATTAACTTGCGATTTACTAAGCTGTGAATGAAGAGGCACAGAGACAGTTTGCCGATAAGACGCTGTCTGTTGTAGCGAAACTTTAGTGTTAAGATAATCAGATAAGCAGATATTTTGTTCATTCAACAAGTATCAAATGAGTCATAAGAAACAGGGAACAGATGAGCAAAATCCAATGCAGAAATTCCAGAAGTACTGTAATTAGAGAAAACATGGATTATCACATCCCTATTGGTAGCAGGGGCGGCACCCGGGTATAAATTAGGGACGCATACTTAAGATCGATTGTAAAGATCACCGCTTCAATGCAAAACCGGGGGAGAGAAATGCACATCTGTCTGGATGATTAAACGGTTACTCGTATATATAGAGCAATGCCGAACTTGATAAGATGAGGCCCAATTCCGATAAATGATCTCAATACTTCAAACATTCCAATGGGAAGGCTTACTTTCTAATCGAGGGCGTCACGTCTCCAAGACTACGCTCCCCCTACCCCCAATAAGATTATAAGCTTGGCGCCGTCCCCGTTTACTAGCTATATACATCGTGCCTGTTCATCCCGGTCAGAAGCATCTGGACAGGCCCCACTGTCACGTTTGATGAAAATAGACTTGGATATGGAACACAATCACGGATAGGATTTCGGCCACCAGGACTACAGACAAGGAGTCAAGACCCTGTTTATCCATTGCCGTGGCCAACGCTGCTACAGCCTACGACAGCAACAAAATCCTACACCCTGCTGCCCTACAAATCGACGCGTCCGAAGCGGCGCTGCCGACAAAGACCCGCTGTTTATTCTCATAGCTTCGCTCAGGATAGTACAGCATCTACCTTAGCTCGTATCGTCACCGCCTGAACGAGGCCATAACAGACACGTGCCCGGGCTGCGAGGCGTCTCTACCCGACGTCTCGCACTTGTTTAATTGCCCTACGAAACCCACAGACCTCTGGACCCGCGATATCTCTGGCTACGCCAAAAGGATGTCGATCAGTTCCCTGAAGTCGAAACCTGCATTCCAAGGAGGGAGCGACCTACTACTGCTACCTGTTATATATTATCAACCATCCCCTCCATTCTCGGTACGCATTGCTGCACTTGTACATGGAAAAACAATAGTATCTTGCATTCATCTAAATTATGCAATTGCGCGAGTTTTTGTAAAATACACCTTGATACAAGGAGCACTTGCATGATTAATGAACGACGAAAATAGGTCCCATAAAGGAATTCGACCGAATTTTACAGCGAATGATAATGACAAGTATTGACGGCATTGGTTGTCTTGTCAGTCTGTCTGCTGGTCCAAGCACGGTCATATAATTGTTGCTGAGGTCGATCGCACTTCTTCGTTTTCGCATCTATCGCGTGTCCGGTGATGTCATCATATCATGACTCATGACCGTCGTCTTCGCTTTGTCCGGTGAGAAAGTTAACACGGCTTGAACTGTCTAAGACCGTCGGATTGTCCAGCGAGGCTTCGGTTGCACTGCGTTTGCGTCGTTTACCATTGCCGCGTCGTGGCGTCGTCACAGGGCCTTTGGTCATATGATTATGAAGCAATTGCACTTGCTCTAAGACAGACTTCATGGCGTCGACATTTGATATGTTGTCTACCATGTTGGCTGCCGATAAGAACAATCCTCGCGTCTGTTTGCGCATGGCGTCGATCTGTGTCAGACTAATGGCATCGGGCGGTGCTGCGCCTGCGTCGTGAGATGGAGCCTCGCTGTCAGTCTGCAAGACGTCCATTAGATCAAATTGATTGGCTTGATTTTGATTCAGATGAGGGTTCAACAGGAACTCGTTCAGGTCGATGGGTACTTCTTGGCTGTTGCTCTTTGGGTGTCCAGGCAAGTGGCCTGATAACTTTGGCACGGTGACTTCCAAGGCACGCCATCCATGTTCCGTTTCGATTAATCTCGTGTGAATGACGGCTGGGCAACCAACGAGCTTCGATCCACGGCTCTTTCTACGCCTGATGCCGTCGCGTATCTTCCTCTTTCGCGGTGTGCCGCCAAGCGAACAGTTGTATAGCTGCGACTCCACTGCACGATACACAACCACTTTGCCGTTGTGATTTGCGAGGCCGTGATCTGTCTTCTTGTTCACTCGTTTGCCTGTGCGCACGCGAAACATCGTGCCCGTCTGAAAGCAGAACTTGTATAGCAATTGCTCCCATGCCTCTTTCGAGTACGGATACAAATAGCCCCGAGCGTAATCAACTGGCTTTCGCGTTAATGCCGGTGTATGCACCTCAAGCAGACCAGTCTCGCTAAACTCTTGCTTCGTTTTCAGTGGTGAGAATGCAATGTCAGCGTGATGTACGGTAATGCTCTGCAGCTCAGAGAAGCAGGGCGGAAGGAGGTTTCTGATGCACACCTCTTTGACGTCCTCTTGCCGCTGTACGCCCGTGTTGATGACGACGTTGGGTGGGTGGGCGTTGGCTGCTTTGTGGTTGAACTTGCGTCTGCACACGACCGTGCTGAGTCCGTTGCTCTCGCACTCTTCGCAGGCCGTCGCTTTGACATCTCTGTGGCCCTTTTCAGCACGGCAGTATGTCGTTGTTCGACTGAATCGAAAGCAACCGATGCAACGTCCCAACACTTCGAAGTATTGTCCAGCATCGGAAATGGGGCCAGACACGGGATTGAAGGGTTGGACGGCGGCACCAGGCACCAGGGGAGTGTTGTTGGTACCCACCACTTGCGAGCCGATTACCAACGACTGGGGCATTGGTACTGCCCAGATCCTCGGAGCTAGGGGACGAAGGGGAGCTTTAAAGCTACTCGAATCTCGTTTCACTTGCTTTGACTTGCCTCGTCCCTTGTGTGTCGCGGTCGTAGTCATGGTATCGGTTGCCTGGGTGCATTGGACAGCTGGCATGGGCACAACCGAGCCAGCCACGCCAATCTGTGGCATCTGGGTCAACAGTAGCTGATTACTGCTGCATGTTGCAGACGGCATTTGTAGGAAGACAGTGACATGCTGTGAATTAGCATTCTGGCTCTGTGCTAGTTGAGCACCTTCGGCCGTGCCCACATTGATGACAGGGTAACTGCTCAGCTGATTGACGTCATGGATGGCGGCGTTGGAGGCGATGGTCTCTACAGTACACTGATCGCTGAGCAGGCTGGTAGCCGTTGTTAAAATAACAGCATCCTGTGATGGGTCATTTCCATCTGATGCTGAGGTAGCACTCGCTTGTTGATCATCAGCATTATCATTGTGGTCACCATTTGTAGTGAACTGTTCGGTATCAACTCTCACATGCTCATCGTTAGATAGTTGAATCTCTTTCCTTGAACTCAAGTCAGTGCGTGTTGCAGAAAATTCTGATGGTCCACGTGGTTTGGAGAGTGTAATCATGCTAACAGGTTGCATATCATCAAGCTCGTCCTTGTTGGTGGCAGGTTCCAGTTGAAATGTCTGCAAAGTACTGCCGTGAAACAATGGCTCACTGACGTACAATTCCTGTTCTGAGTTTGTACCAACTGTCTCGTTAGCAGCAACATCATTGTTGGTTGATTGCGCTAGCACTATTGTCTTGCCATCCGACATAATGATAATGCGTTAACCTAGCGAAAGAAGCAACATTCAAACTTTGTTGATGATTTAACAAGTCTTCACAATATCACCATCAACAACATATTCAGTCAATCTTGAAAGGAGAATTTCATAATTGCATTTCAGAAGTAAAGAGAAATCTCTGGCAACATTACTGCATTTCATTTTAAGTTAGGCAGGCAAATATTAGGCCACTTGCTGAGGTGTTCCATCTGTGTAATACGGTTTTCTAAATTTCTTGCATGACGTAAAGTGAATATTAGACCTGCATAATTATTGCACGGAAACAAAACTGTAGAATTTCAGAACGGTGTGGAAGGCAGTCATTCCTTATTTACTCTCAAACAAGGCTGTGTCAGTTACTTTTCAAAAGTACAATCAAACCTGTATTAGCGGCTACCTCTATAGAACAGCCACCTGTGTATAAAGGCCACTCTTCACAACCCCCAAAATGACACTTTCTATAGAAATCAACCTGGCAGAAAGGCCACCTGTCTATAAAGGTCATTTTTCTCAGGTCCCAGAGGTGACCGCTACAGACAGGTTTCACTGTAACTAGTTATTGTTTTATTGTTCAGTAAGGAACTAGTTAATTTCAAAAGTTACTCATCCTCAAAAGTAATTTTCTAAAGTTATTAGTTACCTGTCCAGAAGAACTACCTAGCTATGAGTTACTTTAATTTCAAAATTAAAGATCAAAGAAAGTGTTGCAAGGATCTTGTCATTCAGAATGGCAAAAAAACATGAGTTTTTTACTACGAATTATTTTGCAGAAAAATTAAGCCCTCAGAAAGAAGAATTTAGTTGGAAAATTTTCAATCAAATTGAGTTAAAATCAGGAAATCGCTTGAATATAGCAGTTCAGAATCAAATTTTCCAGCGAAGCATGCTCCAGACCCCCTAGCCGACACCTCACATAATTTCAACTCCACATAGCAAACGTCAAACCTATTACAATTAGTTCATTGTAGCCGCTGATCCGATGATATGGCATTTCACCATGGAAACTCATCCAGTGTATGTGCTCCATTTGGTGCCCATTATACGCACACAATATTATCTAATAAAATATCATTTTGACAAGTTCATGCCTAGTCACCAAGACCGTTACCGGTAAATTTCATTCAATCTATTTATGGCGGAATCAGAAGCAGGACTGTTCCTGTGTCAAGCAGAAAACTATTCCCATTCAAACAATTCACAAAGTCGTTGAGCAAGTAGCTGTCATGACTTTTTGTGGCCATTGAGCTAAGGGATATTCCAGACAATGTAATACACTATGTAGTTCCTAATGACAACAATCTAACAGATTGTATGTGGTGTAATTACATGTATTAGTCTTGTGGGATTGGCTGTGTCTCTGTGTATGGTGTAATTGGCTAATTGCATGTATTGGTCTTAGGGGATCGGCTGTGTCTCCGTGCGGACCGTATTTGCGTGTATTGCGTGTATTGATTATGTCTCGTGGGGTTGTGTGTCGTGGCTAGGGAAATGCATGTAATCGTTAAAAGTCAAGATTTGTGAGTGAGTACTTTAGCAGGAAATACATGCTTGAAGTCGGTCGCATTTTGTGCTTTGTGCTTCGACCTTATTGAGTTACACAGATATACCAATCTAAACTGGCTGGATATCGACCAAGCCATTGAACTTCAACTTGCTAAGTACACTTGCTCATCAAGCCTCTCAATTATCTTGGAGATGACTTTTTCTCACAGTTTGCCGTTACAGACTATCCATACTCTACTCAAAATCAAATCACCACGCATTATGAACTACCTAAAGTGAACACCGATCGATAAAAGAGAAGTTTTACGTTTTAGCACCTTATTTACTCAACGAATAGGGATTACTTAGATCTGGATAAAAAGCATTTAATAAAATCATCTGTAATTCATTATCACAGAGCTGATAAAATTTGTTTATTTTTAAATAACAGACATCAAGAAACGAGTGCTATGTTGGCAATGTAATAAACTGTATGTAAATTGCTTTTCCTGTAGCCTATTTTACATGTCTCAAACATACACCTATCTCTGTCTAACAAGGTTCAATCAGATTTCGCTAAGTGAAGAAGTCTAGTTGCACTAGCCTTGTGCACTACGCAACCTTGTCAGATAAGCTACCCTTACCAAAAATAATTCATGAAGTTCGGGCTACTTGCACAAGAAATCGAAAATACACGACAATGTTATAACAGCAGTGTTTCTTTAATAACAACAATTTCGGGCTAACAGAAAAAGCTAAAACAACAGGTCCAACAAGTCAATAACGTTGAAAAAGAAAGAAAAGCAGCTATTCAACAACTATCCCCATTGCGTCACTAAAGAACAAGACCAGTGAAACTTCGAAATCAAAACAAGACGAGCGACTTGAAATCGTGCAGCTGAGTTTCCTACCTTCACTCAATCCAAAGGACAATGCGGAGGACGACTGACGCAAGCTACTTTGCTCCAAACTTCAGTGAGCTCTTGAAAATGCAACCAAATCCGTAAAGCAGGCCTTTGTGTCTTCTAAACTTGGACTAATATTTACTCGAGGTTTCCTTGGGTATTAACGCGACGGTTACCAAGAACTAATGACTAAAAGCTAGTTCACAACATATCCAACTCTTAGAAGCAGGTACAAATACGCCATGTTGGATGAAGCGGGAAACGGGCGGGAAAACGAAAGCAAAGAGCGCGTTGCTTTGTGGGAGGCTGCTAAACATGTGCCCAGGGGGTGAAGGGTACTTCGATATCTCTGACAGGGGACGAGCCCGTTGTTAGTAAACGTCAAACGAAATACTGTATAGTACTGTAAATTACACTCTATTTATTTGTTCAGAACATGTAAAATTTTGCTCAACCAAAACAGGCCGTCTCAGATACTTCCGGGGGTATTAATATAGGAATCAGAGCCCTGTCATGAGAGGTCAACCAATGAGGTTTTTGCCGCAACAACTGAGCTTCTGGGGACGCTGTAAGCTTGCGGAAATTTGAATTTAAAGGACTAGAAGATTATCGTGCAGAATTACGCTCTATCTGTAGCTTTGCGTCATTAATGTACGATATGTCCAGGAAATATTTATTTAAATTTGATAGCCTAACTTAACTTGAAGCCCTAAAGACTCCTACGAGACACCTTCATGTGAATAGGCCACCGTGTAAAGAAAACTATTGCATTACTTTGCATAAATTTGCATGAGATTATAATTTCGTCATTATTATTTGTTGTGGAGGCCAGTGAGTCACTTGGGGTGAATTTCGTTGCATATAAATTAATTAAAGTGACCGTCTTAGCCAGTGCAAATATCTCTACCTGGAAAATCCGAATGGTTTTGCTCTGCTAAACTTGGCTCTGTAATAATATAAACTCGATTAGATTACGCTTTCAATGAAACGTGAAGTACATCGATTATTAACTGGCAATTTCGATTTTCTGGAAAATGTCAACCGCGGCCTTGTTCTCCTTTTGTGGACTTTTCGTGTTTGGATTCCTTGTTTCCAACAATGTCCTTCGCCATAGCTCTGAAACAACCAAGGGCTGCAACCTCCATTTTGAGCATGTCTCTTCACTAACCGTTTTGACCGGTAGCATTTTCCACAGCCTTCGCAAATGAAAGGATTTAAAACGTTCCGGACTCTTTTTGTCGGGACATTTTCAGCTTCTTTTCCTTGTTCTCGAGCAGATCCACAACTACTCTCGTTACAAATCAGCATGTTCCATTGTTTATCCTTCAATGGGATCTCTCCTTGCCGACTAATATAACTTTTCAAGATTTTCTTGCATTTTCTACTTTTTAAACTCATTGCTACATTGTTTTGTTTGGGTTTTGTGGACTGGTTGCATATCTGCTTTCCTTGACATTGTTTTTCGTGGCTTTCGAGGCTGATTTCAGGTCCAAAATACCGACCACAGTATCGGCAATGGATACCTGAAGGCAGAAAAAAAAGGAATTTTATTAAAGGGGGAAATAATTGAGACGCAAGTCATTCAGCAATAAGATATTTTTTATTTATAATCTTTGGTGATTTTTTTCAATAGTTTTTTCTTTTCATAATTTGTAGATTCTTCAGGCGGCTTTGCAGACATCTTCCAAGGTTTTTATTCATTTTGATCAATCAATCAATCAATTAATCAACATTCAATCAATCAATCAATCAATCAATCAATAATTATATTTATTTAAACTCGCATGTCACTGTCATAAACGGATAGCATATCACAGCTACCCCGAGGGCGACATTGATTTTGCTAAAGATTTGTTTAATTGTTTTCCATTTAGCTATAGCAATGTTTGTGTTTTCTTTGGGAAAGTGTACGTATATTTCTATATGAGATTTGCCTCCCAGAAATCATCTGGATGCATCAAAGAGGATTGCTTATACTGTACCATTGGTTTAACTTTCAGTGGGTGATTGAAGTGAATAAGTTCCAAATTTTATCATTCACTTTGCCAACATATTGTGGATAAGATAGTCAAAGCAAAACAATTTGCACAAAAGCAAAATCGTGTATGACTGACCTGGAGAATTCTCTTCGCTTATTAATGTGCTACGACTTTCCTGTAATTATGCTTCCTAATTATGCATTATTATCCGCCTTGATTATCCATATATGGTATAATTATGTTCTGATAGAAACTCATACTCAAACCAAGACTCAAACGATTCGTTCATGTTTTCCATCTCGTTTTACAGCGCTTGCAGAATTATTGCACTAGCATCCAATCTTTTCGCATCAAATACCTTGATCCATACCATCAAAAACTGTCGGTACGTCTCGTAAAAAGCCAGTAAATATGTAAATATTTTACAAATTTCGATGCAGCCGTATAAATATCTGAAAGGATGCCCGACGTCATAGCATTAGAGTACAACGATACGTACCAATTTTGCAAGAGGGATCATCATCGAATGTGATACCCAAACGACAAGCAAAATGATCACCATACCACACCAAGAGTTCTGCACCAATTGATATGTCCTTGTATGTGCGATAATATATGGCATCGTTGCGTTGAAAGGCAATAAGATTCTGTTCTACTGCCGCTCTGGCACAGTTTATGAATCGCATCCAATTGCTGTTGTTCTCGTCTTTGCCATCAATGCAATATTTCACAATACCTTCCTCGCTTACAATCTGAAATTAAATACGAGAACATTTTAAACATTGAACGAAGGCGATAGCTTTTGAGGATCTTTAGACAGGAATCTGGAACCTGCAATGAAACACACTACTGTATATTAGTGTTTTGTCAAAAAAATCATACATATTAAAAAATTTCAAGTCCTAAACTTAAAAAATCATCCAATATTACTGTTTCGATTGTAGGAAAGAAAGTTCTCATTTTTTGGAATACACTCTTAAATCTAGTATGAGAATACGTTTTCACGTTGCAAGCAACAAATTGCTATAACCGTTGTTCTTCTAAAAACCTAAGTCTTATCGATTTTGAGACATGAAACAAGAATATATTTATTGTTCATAGTATATTTCTTTAATGTATATACGTCGTCACGACTTACTACAAAGGTCATTCTTACCTCCCAAGCATAGCTTCCATCGATGCTTTCTCGCCTGTCTTGACCAGATACAATCCGTCCTTCAAATGGTCCATATTCAACATTGGCCAACAGAGCGGTCTTAGCAAATATGCCTTCTCCGGCGTTTGGAATGGAAGATAGTTTGATTTCAAGTGAAGATGGAACTGAACGCCTAGCATATGATAGTAAATCTATTTGATTATCAAGACGTCTATTGAAACTGTTAAACCGTCTTTTCTTCGTTTCTTCTGTGTGATGTATGCTGGTACCTGAAATCAAACAGGGACTTAGGATAATGCGATCGAGTAATGTTACTTTATCATCAAATTCTGCTAGTTTATGTCTATTTTGCTGTTACTTTTCTGCCATTATTTATGTTTACCTTCTGTTATTTTCTGTTTATTTTTCTGTTATTTTCTGCCTTTACTTTATATTTTTCTGTTATTTTTGCTATTTTCTGTTTATTTTTCTGGCATCTTCTACCGTTAATTTCTGTTTATTTTTCTGTAATTTTATGCTTACTTTTCTGTTACTTTGGCTGTTTATTTTCCCGTAAATTCTGTGTTTTTATGTGGCTTTTCTGTTTATTACTTTACGTAAGTGGAAATGCAAATTTCCCTGGAATTGCCTGTTCTTAGAACAAATAAACATACATACATACAACTAGCAAATTCGCCAACTGAATAGAGCAAGGCAAGTGAGCGAGTCCGATCTATGCATACTGATATCGTGATCGAGCCGAGTAGAAATTTAAAGTAAGTGCTGCACGCATTTCGCGGCTTGCAGTATTATTGACATTACGAAAATGCATAATTATAGTACCTTTAATGTCCGTAGCTCCATTGTTATTTTCTTGGACAGTTTGTTTCCTATCGTCACGATTTGTCAGCTGCCATTTAGAGGTTTTATTCTTCACTTTTGAATTCTAAAATAAACAGCGAACAAGCGATGATAATCTACATGTTTTATGAAATCTGATCATACGTGTGATAAACAACTACATTTCCGATTGAAAATTATTTGCTGGATTTATTTGCAGTAAAATAATATTTGTTTGTTTTAAATAAATTTGCATCATGTAAAGCTACGTTGAACCATAGCTGAACCACTGATCTGTAGAGATTGTCTTTCGTCGTCATTTTGTTATAGATCATTGCGCCGGACCAACGCGATGTTCGTCCATCTTTATTCACTACAATGGAATGACTATGCTTTACACGCTCCTTTCGAAAACGATTTATAAATTTCCCTAAACGAAGTTACGTGCTCGCGTGTTTTTTCCCCCTGTATCTAAAATGCTGTACGAATTTTCCGCTTGCGATGAAGAACAACCGAGATCTATTTATAATGTTATGGCATCAAAAGTGGCAAAAAGTTGTTCATCAGCTGAAACTTAACTTAGGTTCTCAAACTGTACCTGCAAAATAGCTTGTGCTCGACATTTATTCAAGAAAAACGCATTACGCTTTGTGCAAGAGTTATTTAAAGTCAGCAGTTTCCGTGTACAGTAAACCAGAGCGAGTACAAGTGTGCATATAAAAACTAAACATAGAACTTCTACAATACGTAATGAACTAAATCTGTAGCGCAGATGAAATAGAAATTCAAAACAAGCGAGTCTGCCGCCGAAATGTTTAGACTCCTGACTTTTATTTGCATGAAGCAATCACTTGAATCAGTGCTCGATGTTGATAAGCATACCTGCCAATTACTTCTTCCTAGACGTCGTCGGAGAGCATATTTAGTCATAACCTTAGTTTTATTGCACGAGAATCTTAAACAAACTACATTTGATGAGAATTGATCTAAAAGTTGAGGACATTTTCGAGAGACGCTAGCAGCAGACGGTGGCGATTTGTGGCGCACTTTCACATCATTTATAAACTATTGTTGCTTCGCTATATTGTGTCCCATTTTCAAATATCATGTGAATGCACAATGCTCCGCTTTTGTCTTCGTCAATACAGAGACGCTGATACAAGTTCAATAGAAGCTTTCAAGATCACATTCCAGTGCAGGTAATTCATTATTATGTAAAATACTAAATATCAACTTGTATGGCGCAGATCTACTATGAAGTGGATTATTTTCGAGTAAAGTCGATTCTCTAAATTATATTGAAAACTGGTAGATCTACCGTAGCTGCTTCCCGGTTGTTAAAAGCTGGCCAATTTGAGCAATAATTAATTTTAAAATGTGGTCCCATGGTGGAATGATCTACCTGATGATGTTCTTACTGCGCCTACATTTTCTTGTTTCAAACATTGTTTAGACAAAATATATTTAGTAAAATACTGTAAACTTTTATAGGCTGTATGTAAGTGACATTTATATCCTGTATTTGCCTTTCGTGTCCAATTAACGGAAAATATATCAAATCAAATCAAACTTGTAGTGGCTGACGCGCGGTCAGTGCGAACTTGATGTCATCATTATGTAGTCACGTGATTGTAAGAATATGTAGCCGTGTCATCCTGTAATATTCCTCTTTGCCGTCTGTACTTTGTCGTGTTAGCAACTGTGTCTGTCTTCTTATCTACGCTGTGTCTCACGACATATAGAGCTCTGGCACTAACGACCATATGTACCCCTTGGAACTCTGTCATCTCTCCCTGTTGTGGGACCAGCAATGTCTCTATCAATTATATATTATGTGGAATGCGAAAGCCTTTATCTCTCGTCTCTTCGTCCTTAGGCTGCATGTAAGTGGACTACCCCAATAGTCCCTGTGTCTCTAACAATTATATATTATGTGGAATGCGAAAGCCTCCATCTCTCGTCTCTTCGTCCTCCACAAACTCATTTCGACATTACGATTGTTAGTGTTATAATAAATAAGTAGAAATAAATAAAGGCGACGAAAAGCCAGAAAGATCTAAGAAAACAAAATAATGAGATCCAACAACCATGAAAATGTTAAAATATTGTTTGAAATGGCTCTAGTTTATGATATTTCTTTCTGTTTTCATGTTATTCTTAATTTTGACTTTCCAAACAAGTCAATCAAAAGGTGCTCCGGCTCATATACACTGCAAAAATACCGGCTACTACTGTATTTAAAGATCAAACTTTCTCATTTCAAGGAATGTAGTCTTCAATCTAGTACAAGAATACTTGTCTACGCTGTAAACTAAAAATTACTAAGCTAAGCATTGCAATCCAGAAGGGTAATGCTACAACCATTCTTGGCAAGCTAAGTGCTGGGGAAAACTTGCAGGAAATTTTTAATTTGTAAATATTATAGTTTAATTTATTTTTAGTAATATTGTATATTTTAGCATTTAAATTTATTAGGCAGATCGTGATTGCGATTTTATTGTATTGTAGACTCATTTTTATGATTGTTGAACTGCGTGTGAATTGATTTGCGAATAAAATATTTAGGGATTAAAAATAAAAGCTAATAATGAAGCTAAACATGAATAGCGTTCATTTTTTCCCTTATTTGGAAGTCAACAACTTAACATGCACATCGATTTCCTTGTATAAAATTCTATATGTAGTTTAATTCGAACTATTCAATGATGTTTCAGATGTCTTTGCTATTGCTTCTAAAGAGTTTTGAGAAGCATTCGAATGTTATTAGATCGTATCACCTGCATATGGTACGAGCAAAGACTCAACTTCCTGAAATGACAGGTCATTGACGCAGATGCAAGAAAGAAGAAGGCCAAGTATAGATCTTTGATGGGACTCCTCGCTCACATTTTGAAATCGAAGGAGCTACTTCTCCTGATTTTAACTTCTTGTTTTCAACCGGCTATACATAATATCAATTGATTGATTTGAGTTAATTAGACTTGATTTATCTATCAAAGATATGGAAAAATACATACGTATATTTGACAGGCAAGAACAGGCAAGAAGGACTTGCACTTACATACTTATACAGCCTTAACGAATTGCAAAATTTGGAAAGGTTAACATTAGCTAGCTTATTTTACATGAACAAAGTGACCCTGGCGACACTACATCGTCTGGTAATGAATTCCAAAGGGGGACGAGTTACAAAAGTTACAAAAAGAAAGCATACGCTGCTTATAGTGATGACCGTAACGTTCGATGAGATTATTGCTGCTTTTGCAAAACCAGCGGGTTTCTAATTTCGATGATCTTAGTTGACATAGTCAAATGATTTGGAGAGGTCGAAGGAGACAACAACCGTCTTTCAACTTAATTTCTGCAGATATGAATTAGTCTTGAGTGAGTTTGAATAATTTTCCTTCAATATTGCATCTTTTCATAAATCCAAAAATGTCTTTTCGTCCAGGAAGATTCTCATAAAAGTGTTCGAGAAGCTAGGTTGATAGAATGTTCTCGAAAGCATTCGATATGCCACTTAGAACTGTGATTGGCTGATTATTTGTTTGCAGTTTATTTCATCATCAGCTTATTTCTCTCCTCTTGAAAATCGGACTTACGCTCCAAACTTCCAGCCTTTATGTAGGAACTCAGCCTGAGATCATAAAACAAAATATCAGACACAGATTTATAACCGATTATTGCTTTGTATATGTTCAAGATAGGGAGGAGTATAGGTGTGTACTATATATAGATTGATGTGATTAATTATTTTATCAGTTTTTACAATTCTTCGTAATGCTTAAAATCAAAGAAATAAACATGGCAGGATCCCAAATGTTGCTCAAATGGAGAGGAATGTAGGATAATATACGTTCACAATTTGAGTTTCTTCGGCTAATAGTACCATTCTTCTTCTGATTGATAAAACCCTTCTATAATAGAGATGCAATTAGGATATGCGTCCTTATACGTATAGAACTTGAGTTTCTCCCGCTAATAATATCATATCTTCCTGTTTGACGAAACCCTGCTATTATCGTTCTCTACTTGATCAACAACAGAATGTCAAGGCAACGTTGAGACAGCCGTTGATTTGTCTTTCATGCTGTTGTTAGAACGAGTACCAAGTCCTTTGCAGCACACTGTGATATGACGACGAAGGCTTGTCATCTGATATAATGTTATCAAAGGGTTGCAACATGAATTCGACATAGCAATGACCCATGTCCAATGGATCATATATTGTTCGCAAGTTTGGCAATTAGGGAAAAGAAACAAGTACAAACGGATTAGGAAATGTGGCGCGTAGCAACCCAACATGGCACTCAGTATCAAAAACATTAACTTGCTAAGTTTCTTTTCTTTTTCCTTTCTTCTTGGCTGTGTCTGTTGTAATCTGTCTTCAACCACTGCGATGTTCAAGTGGACTTTCTTGGCAAATCTGAACATCGTCCAATAACAGTACAGATTGACGATGATATAGATTGTACATAAGATGAACAGAATCAACAGAAGGGTGTCTATCTTCAACGTGATTATGAATTCAATAACTGGCGCCAAAGCTAAGAACCATGTCAGCCCGAGAACGGAGAACACAAGACGCGAAGACACCTTCGCTTGATAGATGAAAGGTTTGAGAACGGCAAGATATCTTTCGACGCTGCCAATGCACATTGTACCCAAGGAAGCACCTGCTAAGATGTAACCGGATGGCAAACCGATGAGGGCTAGGTCACACGGTACAAGACCTTCACCAAGACGGAAGCTGTACAGCATGAAAGTAGGTAATGTCACACAGGCGATGAGGGTATCTGTCGATGCGAGATTGACAAGGATCATCTTCATGGTCGTAGGCATGTGTTTGTCTTTGAAGAGAGCATATAACAGCATGGCATTACATGTTAATATTGTGATCATTAAAGGGAAGCTTGTAACACCAATCACGGTGGAATTCATACGGCTTCCAGATGTCACCATCATGTAGGTTTGAAGTTCTTTACATGTCTCCACTGATGAATTGGCCATGTTGTTATTAGTAAATACCTTGATTGCTGTCGACGAATAATGAAAAGCAATCTTGCTGGGTGTCACGTTTAACCCTGTAGAAGTCCGTTCACTTTAGATTGAAACCAGCGTTCATTCTCGTATAATATACTGCAATTGGGGCATCCAATGCATTTGAGTAAGTGTTGCTGCGGTATTATGAAAGCGCAGTTGTCAATCAAACGAATCTTATAACAAATTTTCTCGTTGCCACCAGCGGGAACTTTTCTAAGGCTTGTAATGACTGCACGAACATATACTGCCAGCCGGTTTGATCAGCCTGCTGATGGATTAGAATTGCCTTTAAGGAGGCGATGTGTACTGACTCTCGTTAGTTCGTCAAATCTGCAAACTGCCCACTTCTACCAAAAATTTACCAAAAATGGAACTGTCAATCAAAAGTATTTATCTAGCCAATCAACAAGTCTTTGACGTTCGAAATCAAAGCCACTCTTCAACAGCAGTGAGTGCAGGTGGTCTGTTCAGCATTGTTCGAGCAAATGTACTCAATCTTATCGTTGCCAAGGCATCATACCACGTGTATTCCCGGCTTTTAAAGAGGCTAAAGCAGAATCATTATCTATTTCTGTAAGATAGCAATTTGTCCTTGACATTTTGAAAAACTTGCGTGATGATGAAGTGATTAGACAAAATTGTAAAACTGTCCTTTGCACGTACTTCAATTCTAGTCAAGGAGTTCGTTAACAAAAATCATATTTAGGACGTAATTGATTTGTGAATTATATTTGTTGCTGGACAGAGACTCAATTTACCAAAGGGGATTTTTACTGTCGTTTACATCAATCAAACAGGTGTTCTCTGTTGGAAATCTTTATTCGCAATCATTTACATCGGTGGTTAAGTCGTATGACGAAGACATTTTGGGGAAGCAAATGCTCCCAACCATGTTCAAGCTTTAACGCTAATGCAATGACGTCAGACATAGGGGAAATTGTCACGATTTGTCGATTTTCAGCAGGGCTACTAGTATTCTATCGTAAATTCGTAGTTAGCTGTCAACGCAATCACCAGAAACAATAGCACAGACGATTGCTATCTCTACAGAATTGTGGCTGTAGAAAGCAGTATTTCCGTTAGAAAATAGTAAAGGGGATCGGTGATTTGGTCACCATGCGTTGCCTCGAGTTCGGTGGCTTCGCTGTTTGCATGCTCATCTCCGATTCAAAGCCCATAGAGCCAAGAGCTGCACCCTGGGGTCTTATTCATGGACCGGGACTAAACATTGAGTCTGGACTAAATTACTAAAATCCGTATAAAATGGGACTTCAAATTTAGTCCTGGACTACGTTTTAGTGGGAAGGTAGCCCACGGTCCCGACTCCTATTGAGACTACCAACTAGAGGATAGGATGATTTGACAAAATGTGGGATTCGAACCCTGGACCTTTCGATCGACTGAGCTAGCCCGCAGTTACTAAAATATAATATGTGTGCAGGAAAAAATTACATCACTTAGATTATACTTGATTAGGTACTGAAATTTAAAGGTAACGGAAATGAACATGTCTCGGGGGAAACAGAAATTTGATGTAGGATGTAGATAAAGCTTTGAGAGAAACGGGATATGACAAAGAGTAACTCATGTCTCATGATGGGGAAGCTCAAGGTGGAAGGCATATACTTTGTAGAATATAGAAGGGTAATTTAATAATGTATGTTTGATAGTTTCCAGTATTTCTAGTAGTTTAAGAATCTCGTTATGCAATATTATGAAAATTTAAGTAATTCTCATTTTGTATTAACAAAGAAGAGAACGACAGAATCAAGACAGCAATAGAATAACCCAGAATTCAAATAGAAAGACCGATCATTTACAATCATGCAGAAAAGCCGATGGAACAAAATATACTTCTGAAGAAACCGCAATGATTCCAGTTTCGTTGTGTTTATTCAGGCTCTGCATGGACTGCACAAATAACATAATCCAATTCAATTCAAAAATCAAAATAATTGTGTTATTGACTTATCTGTATACTTTCAGCGATTAATTCCAGCTTAAGCGGAAAAGTAGAGTGATAGACATTCCATGCCAATATATGCCTGAAGGTTCTTTCGTGTAAAACATCAGGCTGAGCAAATTTATTTTGCCAACTAGTTTACCTTTTTAATCATCAGCTTCTGGGTTAGATCGTATGAAAATCAAACCGACAGCAGGTGGGACGAAGTTTAATACCTAGAAAGGGAGGTATACTCTCACAGGTTATGTCATCGTGCAAACTGGCGCTGATGGCGGTGCTTCAGTGGCGTAGCCAAGGGGAGGCGAGGGGGGCAGTCGCCCTCCCAATGCTCTTTCAAGTCATAAATTAAATAAGGCTAAATCCGATGAGAAACTAGGTGGGGGTGAGGGTAACTCTTTTCTGTAATATGAATATTACTGTCTTACTGTGAGTGAATCAGGAATCTATATAAATATTTTTACTGGATTCGAACTGCAGTTCTGCAAAAAAACTCTAACTAACCCCCAAAAAATTTTTAGCCTTCGGCGGGGTCTGGGGAATGCCGCTTCGCAACCATTTGCCCCACCAAAAATAAAAGCTGCCTACGCCATTGCGGTGCTTATTTGAATGAGCCCTGTTCTTATAGGGAGTAGAGATTCTTCGAAGGAACATTTCATCACCTGGTCTACGTATATGCAGGCTGTATTTCTCTATAAATGCTTTTCGGGTGTACAGTGAAACCTGTCTACAATGGTCACCTTTGGGACCTGAGGAAAATTAACTTTACAGACAGGTGGCCGTTCTGTCCAGGTTGATTTCTATAGAAAGTGTCTTTTGGGATTATGAAGAGTGGCCTTTAGACACAGGTACCTGTACCTGCTCTATATAAGTGGCCGCTAATACAGGTTTGACTGTACTCGTGAGAATACCTTGATGGTTTGTTATTTACATAATTACACAGAAACGTCATCGAATAGTAAGACTTCCAGTCGATCCTTCTCAATGCATAATTAGGTCCTGTTATCTTCAATTCTTTATCGTTGGGTTTTATCATAAGTGGTGATCTGACCCTCTTATCTCGTGCACCCGCTTCACCCCCTGTTGAAAGATAGCTGCAAATGACGTCATTTCAGGAAGCAAAACAAAGCCTGCTTGCAGCTGATGCGTATAGCTCACGTACAGATTGGTCCACTTTTGATGATGGCATTAGCTCATATCTCGAGGGATAATAAACAACACATTTAATCGTATAAGTACCTCCCCTGTAACCGCACAGGAGCACGTCAATGGGGTACGTTGAGCACGTGGGTATGAGGGGCCTTTGTTGTAATCAAACCGTAGCCAGCGTAGAAAACTTGGGGCACATTTTTACTCGAACGTTATTCTATTTTTCTCATCAGGTTTGGTGACACATTTACCACAACCAGCGCAACGTTACAGACCTAAAAAATACCAGGGTCGAGCACCACTCGTTTTCCATCTCAACTAGCAATTTGAAATAATGACCTCAGAGTAAGTTGTTACGAGACGAGTAAATCAAGAAGGAGGAATCAGCGAGAGGGACAAATGATCAAAATCTTCATGAAGTAGAATAATAATTATTATTTAATTGACTACAGCGATTGTTTCAAAACAATTACAGCATGAGCCACTTTCGCTAAGATCACAAGAAATGCGAGAAAGCGCAGGATGTTCCTATAGCTTGGTGGCGAATGTACTTAGGGAGTCAAGCTAGCAAGCTCCTTCTTATATTTTTCTCTGCAAAACCTAGATTGTTTCGCTTGTTGCTTATTTGCGTGACGCTTGCGACAGTATGGAAGGGACTTAACCAATTGGTATCTAGTCAGCTTAGCTATCGAAGGATGTAGCGTGATAATTTTATTATTTATCATAGAATTAAAATATTCAATCTGTTGACTATCTGCGGCTGACAGATACAATTCGAAGTCAACATGCACGTTTACTAATTATACTACACGCCACTATAAAGCGAGAAGAAGTAAACATATAACAAAAAGATCGGATATAGAACAAGGGACCGTTTCTGTCTGAGGTCTTCTTGGATGAGAAGTGAGCCAGCACTATACGTTGCCCACACCACGCCAACGACCTAAAAGACACACCGACATTATCATGATGGCATGTATTCATCATACATCATGTGCTGCAGAAGTATTGGTAATAAAGTACAACACATTAAAAACAGACTAATAAACAAACAAACAAACAAACTAACCAACTAACTAACCAACAGGCATATAAGCAAACAAGAAAACAAACAAACAAATAAACAAATAAACATACAAACAAACAAACTAACTAACTAACAAACAAACAAACAAACAAACAAACAAACAAACAAACAAACAAACAAACAAACAAACAAACAAACAAATAAACACGCCAAGAACAGCAAGACATCTTGAATTGCTTCTGTTATAGTCGATAGCGTAATTTCTTCGATGTGGTACTAGTTACTACAGCCAAAGTATGTCAGTTTTGCATGTTCGTAAGTTTGCAAATGTTTAATGGTTATACAGTGAAACCTGTCTACAATGGTCACCTTTGGAACCTAAGGAAAATGACCTTTATAGACAGGTAGCCTTTCTGTCCAGGTTGATTTCTATAGAAAATGTCATTTTAGGGTTATAAAGAGTGGCCTTTATACACAGGTGGCTGTTCTATAGAGGTGGCCGCTAATGCAGGTTTGACTGTAAGCGCCACCACCATTACCTCATGGTGCCAACAAGCGTTAGAAGAAAGGAGAAGAAATACTTGATAAATTAATTTTCAAGAGATTTACTAAATACTAGATCAATAGGCAAATACTAGAGGACATCTTCTTTGAGGCAAGAAGTGAAGCTGATTGCTTTTATATACCCGTAGTTGAAATCCTTGGATGTTATGAGGCAGCACGCATAGTGCAAGTATTATCCCTTGCCTGTGCTTGCCTGTCAATTATACTTAAATATTTTTGACAAATAAATCAAACTCAAACTCAAAACAACAACAATGCATAAGTGATATTGATTACAACAGACAACATGTAATGAACCCACCTTAAGCAGAAGTGAAATCAAATGAAGTCCTTTGAAAATGGGAATGGCAATACCAATAGCAATTAACGGCAACAGAGAATAACCGATGACGCCAAGACATTGAGCAAATGTCACCTGGAAACAAATCAATCACATCAATTGGTCACATTCACTGTCAATAACTTGTATATGCTAGTTTGTTTGTTTGTTTGCTTAATTTAATTCATATTTGCTAAATGGAAAGATTGGTACAGTAAAACTGTCTACAACGGTCACCTTTGGGACCTGAGGAAAACGACCATTACAGACAGGTAGCCTATCTGTCCAGGCTGATTTCTATAGAAAATGTCATTATGGGGTTATGGAGAGTGGCCTTTAGGCACAGGTGGCTACTCTATAGAGGTGGCCACTAATACAGGTTTGACTGCAATTGTTGATATTATTTGAAAATAATTGTTGTGTGTGTTTATTTGAGTTCAGTCACTCTGACACAACAGAGACAAAATCTTGTTGCGAGTGTGTTTTCTAATTGCCACCCACTGACAACAGTTTAAAATATGTCCAGCAGTCATAATACCATATCATATTTTCTTGTGCAATTTGCTTGCAGTATGATCGTAACCCTTAACAAGGGTATTTGTGCAAATATTTGTTTAATATGTTTGATGGTACGTTTATGATATTCTGATATTGTGTTTTAGTCTGGTCTTAAGTAAAAACATTTTTATAACATAAAAATTGGTTTAACAAATTAATCGCCCAAATGTAAAGTTATAATCTGCAAAAATTAATTGGCAAATATAATACACAGATTTCTTGATGGGATAGATAGAGTAGATCATAGGTTACTCTAAAGCAGATCAAAGTGTGCTAATGTCATTATCATTCGTCATGGGTGTGTAAAATTGTGAGATATTGCTAATTATCACACAAGTGGACACAACGGTATGCTACATGGATCTGATCTCTTTTTCATAATCCGATAGTATACCCAGGCAATGAAATATAAATGACGTCAATCATCAGTTAAGTGCCATGTGGCTCACACCAACGTAACACGCGAATAATGGCATGCCATGCGATGCCACACAAATCAATGAAGAACATTGCTTATCACTACTTACTGTCTCTTAGTGTGATGTTGCTTTGCAATTAACTGTGCTATGGCATACAGTGAAACCTGTCTATAATGGTCACTTTTGGGACCTCAGGAAAGTGACCTTTATAGACAGGTGGCCTTTCTATCCAGGTTGATTGCTGTAGAAAATGTTATTTTGGGGTTATGAAAAGTAGCCTTCATACAAAGGTGGTTGCTCTACAGAGGTGGCCGCTAATACATGTTTGACTATAATAATTATGATTAATTTTCATCTTGATTTGTTATTTACCTCTCCTCCAAGAACACGTGCCAACGTAAAAACAACAAATGAGCCGCAAAACCAAATTGTTATAATCCATGACAGAACCTAAAAAAATAAGTCACAAATCACACGTTAGAATGAGAAGGTAACCTGTCTATAATGGTCTCCTCTGGGACCTGAAGAAAATGACCTTTATAAATCTGTGGCCTTTCTGTCCATGAAAAGTGGCCTTTACATACAGGTGGCTGCTGTATAGAGGTGGCTGCTAATACAGCTATTAGCGAATTCAAACATCTGCCGATGCAGCCAGGCATACAATGCAACCTCGTTAATACTACTATGGTTATCATGTCAAAAATCGTTATAATAATTGAACTGTGATATTGAGCGGGTTAAATAGTTTCTGACAGAGTTTTTTCTCAAAGTGACAGCATGCACGAGCGCAAAATCTCAACAAAATTCACTAGGAACAATCAACAGAGTAGAAAAGGCTGACCCGAAACAGTAAGGCAACCACGACAATGAGAAAGCAAATTAGATTAAAAAATCATCAAGCCGCAGAAATGAAAATCCAAGAAACTGACCTGAAACTGTCCATAGAGTGACAAAAGAGCGTAGCATAGCACAACAAACAGTGGACCCCAAAAGTCAGGACTGTCACGGAGAATCTGACGCTGAAAGCCAAGCGACGGCAACGGAAACAACACACATCGTACTTTGTAATAAATATCTTTAACATCTATGTCAAGTTCCTCTCTGCAAATGAAACACAGGAACATATTTGTTTGTTTGTATATTTATTTCAAAAATAATTAATGAAAAAGGCAAGTACTGGCCATAAAGAGTAGCACTTACGTAAAGCCCATAATGATTTCATTGACAAGATGTATTAGGAACATTTACAATATAGTGATGTATTAGAAACATTTACAGTATGGTGAGAGATCAAATGCAGATAAGCAGGATTTAAATTTAAAAAGATTACTACATTGGACAATGTCAAGAGGTAAAGAGTTCCAGATTTTAACAATACGAATGGAGAAGAAATATTTGCGGAAGTCAAAGTTAAGCTTTTCAGTGATTGACAGCTGGAAAGGATGACCTCTTGAAGAGTAAGGACCATTATATTGTCATAGAGACATGGTTAAGTCAAGCAACAAGTCAACAGCACAAAGGGTCAAAGGACAAAGTATTGCTTCAGTCCTTGTCTTGTCAACAAGGCTAAAATGAAACTTCGTCATTGCGTCATCAATATAATATAACCTTGCTGCTTTGGCCGCTGTACCAAGCCTGTTGATCTAAAATAGCCAAACTACAATGTTAGTTATTAACGTACTTAAAGTTTTGTTTATGGACAAGAAAATGCTGGTTCTTGCCCTTGAATCAATTGGTGACAAGGTGAGTTGCTACGTCTAATGATTGAAATAAAATCTGTGTTGTGTCACTGTTTTGTCATGTTGCATATAAGCGAGGCTGTTTGTTCTGTCATGCTACATATAAGTGAGGCTGTTGTGCAGTGGCGGACACTAGGGATACTTTTTGTTCCGCAAGATTAATTATAATTATATTGCGGAATGATATTGATTTGTTCAAATTGATTGTAGTTTTAGGCGTGCGATCGCACGCGCACACCTCCACGCACGCCTTGCTTAAACTTGGCGTGCGTTTCATCGCACCCCTGCAACACAGTAACCTATTTATTTTTATCATAAATTTTCTCTGGAATTTTCTCTCTAGTTTGTCTTGGCTGCACTTTGAAACATTTGCAAATCTTGAGAAACCTGCAGCAATTCTGTTGCGTTGCTGTTTGTTTACATCAGTTTTACGGCTTTTGAAATTCAACACCTATTCGTCATTTGAGCCAGCTATTGTTTCAGGTGTAAAGGTCACGCCCATTATCTTTTGATGGGAAATTCATGTGAGCGGCTAAGCGTGGAACAGTCAAAACACGTGCTTTTAGGCCTTCGCGCTGCGTTGAGAGAGGACGGGCAGAGATAAGTTCTGTTCTTGGTTCAGACAACGCTATTACTTTTGGGAGATCTTGAAACAAAAGTCGCAAGGCCTTAACCACCCTGCCAATGTACTGTTATTCTTCGTTGCTCTCCAGTGTGTTGCTCTGCTTGGATAATTACGATTCTCACAAAGCAAGGACGACAGTAACGTTGCTCTTCATAATTTTGAAAGGATTATTATCATCAAAATAATAGCAATTCAGTTTGCAGTTTTTAAATGTCTCGGATTCTTGTAAAACGTGCCATGTTTGGCAACTGCTGCTTACATGTTTGTATTTAGTAGTAAGGAACAAGTGAAAATAAATACATTGATTGATTGATTGATTGCAGTCTGCCCACTCTGAATTAACACTGTCTGGCAATCTTCGATAATATAACTTGGATTGATCTGGACGGGCCTGTCATGGATTTATTCGTGCAGAATTAGCTTTTTCCTGGAAAATCAAAACGCTGCCGCAAAATCCAGGACCAGTGACCCTTCCTTGCAGTTCTGGTTTCTGTAATGGGAAAACCGAGATATAAATTTCCGTGTGACTGAAACAGAAGATGTCCAATTTTCCATGTGCTGGACATATCAATTATAAATATCTCTGATGGATTTAAAGAGTTATTAAATTGTTGCACACGCTGCTGGCCGTGAGTTCAATCCTAAAATGGGATCTTACGCCCCAGTGCGATTCATTCGCACGCGTATATAATGAACAATACAATCCATGGTTCAATACAGTATACAGTACTATATTTGACAAATAAGCAACAAGCAGTGGTGTGGCAATATACTTCGAATTGAGGCAGAAAACAGCGTTTGAAGTACTGAAAATTGCAATTTTTCTTGCAGACAAAACCATGAACCTAATATACAAGCTCATGTGCTTCAGACATTTTGGTCGTTTGCCCCCCCCCCAATATTTTACCAAGTGTCCGCCACTGCTGTTGTGTCATGTTACTTATAAGTGAGGCTATACGCTGCTGTTAGACGTCCTTGAGGTAGCTTTGATTAGGAGCTCCATGCTAAATTTTGACGTGTTTTTCTTGTCCGGAGCAATCTGTTCAATCGTTGCGTTTATTTCCAAGTCAAACCAGCAAAGTATTAAAGCCATCACTTGTGCTTTAATGCAAAAATTGTGGCTGTTGGCTGTATTTAATAGCGAGGTGACCATTCTATAGAGAGCAACGACAAAGAAAAACGTTACGGGACCCGTCCATTTTGGCCGTTATAAATGTTCAAGTGACCGTTCTCTGTGAATGACCATTATATATAGCAGGTTTGACGGTACTGATATTTGACATATTCTAACTACTATGTAATTGAGATACAGCCGCCGTCTTCTGATTTCACTGTGGATATGTTTTCTGCACCATATTTTACGCGCCTCTGCATTGCCGGCTCAGCCAACAGACGTTGCTTAGTTTTAGAAGTTAACAATATCTTATTCCTTGAGTAGGTCTGCCGTGGTACCGTCCAAGTTACAACTAAACCTGACCTAGGCCTTATAAAAAAATATCTTCCCTAATCATTAGGCCTAGTCTTCACACTAGCCGAATTATGAATCACCTTAGCATCCATTGAGCTGATTCAAATCAACTTTATAGCTGCTGTCATAATCCCTGATAACCCATTAACTAATGTAGCTAGTAGGCCTATTATGTGACTTAAACGTAGAAGCAAAATCACCCTTAATGTCCGTTATTTGAACTAATATTTAAAATTGTTTACGCTTAAAGTAAACCATAAAGTTGCTATAAAAATTCATCTCAGCAACGCGGCTCGAAGTCTTCTCTACTCTAAGTCTTCTATCAGTCACATGCATTATTGCAGGCAGAAGTCTTACAGAAGTGGCTTAGTATCCTCTTCTTCATCTTCTTTGTCCTCGACCTCTAGCAGCCAACCAAATCCTCGTTTCCTAACGATACTCTCTGCCATTCCCAACGTGGCGTTTTGAGGCACCAACAAACCATCAGTCCGAGACGTGGCATCACCAGCGTCTATCGTGCCACTCATGGCGTAAGAGGCGTCCTTCTCTTGAGGTAAGGTTGCCACAAACTGGAGTTGGTCATTATCAGTTGACTGCATTGCAGTCTCGTCTATATTTATGGTCGCAGCCATGTAAACATTTGAAATTGAAAATCACAAATTCAGTTCGTGTGGACATTTACAAATTGCAATCACAAAACACCGGTGTTGGCAATCGGATATTCACACGAATTGTACGAAACCGGGGGTATTGCACAAAGCATTGCAAAGATGCATGGCACTACTTGTCTCTATAAATAAAAAAATTACAACAAAAGTATATCAATACATACATTATAATTTATTGCTTACTTCCATAACTTATTTTATATTAATTATGACATTTATATTCTTATATTTATTAAACTATGTTTCTTGCAAAGCACCCGGTACTTTCTTCAGTTTCACACGAAAGCTTGCTATGGCTCTAATATTCGACAGCCTCTTATTATGTAGCCTCGTGTTTATTGATTGTCAACTTTGCTTCCATTTCTTCAATGGAGAAAGGAGAAGCGCTTTGCGGTTGCCATAAAGTCTGAATGATTCATCATTTATTTGTCGAGGAACTTGAGACTCCCGACAGCGAAGCCTTCTGATGCAGCTATCGAAATGAGTCGCTGTAATTTCTGAGTTGTCGTCGTGCGATAGCCATGGCACGAGCGCCAGTCGTGCTCAATGTTTATGACATGGTGAGTTGTGTCGTTGCGACATCGATCAGCATCTGTCTTTCATTTTCGCTGCTTATTTCAGAGTAGAACGTTTGTCATTTAAACCGTTTCTTTTTCATAATCTGACGCAACAGTAACTCTTTCTCGTGGTTTTCTTCAAAATGTTGCTAATTTGCTACAGTCCGAAGTCTTTTATGTTTAGACCTGCATCGCCAGTTGCTGTTTTGTTTATTTTCATCTGAAATCTTGCGTGATACTAATAATATATGTCGGTTAATTTAATTTAATTTCAATGACTTGTTTTCTGTTTCAGTAGCGGGAAAGATCAGTAGCTTGCGGTTTAGTTGTACCGATTGCAATATTGAGCAATAGGTGTAGTGGGCGACCGTCGAACCGACTCTCTTGAGGCGCAAGTGGGAAGAGGGTTATAGGCCTCATAACAGTAGGAAACTAGATAGATTCACATATCTACACATAACCACAAGCATTGATAGAGTTTTCAGCGATGTTGATTGATGAGTTCGCCTATGGCAACAAGGGTTCCCTCGGCGCCTTTGTTGAGGACAGTTGTATTTTTCGCTGTCTTCCATCAATTGTTCACTGTTTTGCTATCTTTAAGCCAGTTAGCAGAGTGCGACTAGTGTGGCCCGCTGCCACAAATGTCAACCATTTTCGACTTGCCAGTATCCAAGGCAAGCAAATTTTGACATTTTAAGTCAGCAATCAAGCCTGTTCTGTCATATAGCCTGGAAGTTGTTGCATTGTCTGGAGTAACCAGTCGCACTGCACCCTATCACCCTTTTGCATTCGCTATCCACTACCCCACCTTGATGAACAACTCAGAACTGAAGAGCAAAGGGATTGCGGATTCTGTCTCGACCCTAGAAAAAAGACGGATAGCTCTCAAGGCGAAATGTGGCAACAAGTCAGCCCTGATGCGCGATTTTCCTAACTCTCGAACCAGCTAAAGGTTTGCGATTTCATTTCGCCAAGCTAAAATTGTGCAATATCATGCATTATACTGTACATTTATACATCCTGGATAATTTAAAGCACAAAGAACATCAAAGTACTCCAATAACACTCTAAAGATCAGCAATATATGATCACAAATGTCAGGATTTCTACGATCTGTAATGTTCCATGAGGATTGCCAGCCCATCTATTTTGTGAATTTTTGTTGTTGCAGTACTGGCTAAACGAATACACGGCGCCACTAGGCTTGGGTGTATACCATTCAGGCGTGGAAGTTCACGGAAGAGGTAGAAAGCTTTATGATTTTGACTATGCTCTTCAAGACTGTTGCGCTTCTGTTTGTTGACTAACTATTTCACAAGATCTTTGCTTGTTAGATACAAATGGTAAATTTTAGTCAAGGTCTTGAAAACTGGCAGTGTGCCCTTAAATGTACAGACTGATTTAAAAAATTATTAAAGCGATAAGTAGCGTCTAATAGTTGGAACTTTTCCGTGCCCATCGCGTTCTGTTTCTAGAGACTCTCTGTGCCTCCGTCCATGCCAGTCCCGTGGCCACTAAATTGTCATCCAGTTGTTGATATAAGTGACAGACTGATTTAAATGTAGTTGCATCACCTAGGCACTTATAGACTGAACAACGAGGAATGGTAATTTAGACATGGGGCTCTATAGTAGGCTAATATTGCAAACTTAGCTATTCTAAATTGTCAGAACTTGTGTTGAGGGTTTGCAATATTTCTATTATTTTTTAGACAAGCAGATATATTTCAAAACCAAAATTTTCCCAATTTCTCTTTTGTTATGCAAATTTATGCTAACTTTATTAAATATGCACATGTTCAGGTAAAATTTTGTTACTTTCTGTGGGTGGCCTATCTGATTGAGTGTTTTTCACTTCAGTCCCTGTATTAGGCCTATTGAACTGTGCTAATGTCACAGTTTCTGCTAAAGAATGAACATGGTAATATTTTGGCTGCATATTATAATCTTTGAGCAAGATGAATAAAACTCCATTTACTGCTATTTCCCTTAACCCTTGTCCTGCTCATAAAACTATGAAGACTTGAAGCCGCTTTATCGATTGCTGATTGGTTGATCGCTAGGGACTAGCTATGTGATTGGTTATATGTTGCTACTTTTGAACTGTTTTGAAAACGTGTATACACGTCAATAGCAGGACAAGGGTTAAACGCCTTCAGCAAACCTTAACCCTTGTCCTGCTATTGACGTGTATACACGTTTGCGAAACAAGTCAAAAGTAGCAACACATAACTAATCAAATAGTTAGTCCTTAGCAAGCAGCTAATCAGCAATTGATCAAGCGACTTCAAGTCGTCATTTAAATAGTTTTACCAGCAGGACAGGGGTTAATAGAAATCAACTTTTAGCAGACAAACATTATCCAAAATAAGCATCTACGGTTGCTGTAAGGGAAATTCTCTTTGGTAGCCTAACTTTGCCAGCTGTGCCAGTGCATAATTGAACCGTCCTGACAAAATAAAATAAAGTCCCCACAAGTGCTTGTTTGGGGGGTATTCTTAATTTTATTATTTTGTTTGGAGGTTGTTATTACTTTTTAATTGTTTAAGGGCTTTCTTAATAATTTGCTATTGTGGAAAACATGGTAGGTCTACGGAGATGTTTCAATCTAATGGAGGCACGACAGCAAGAGACTACTGGTGTCGCTTGAGATTGCGTACATCCATGTTTTTCTTTTCCATGATGTCTTCCATCTTCTCCTTTTTTTCGTCTTGTTCTTTGAAAAATGTAGGCCTATTGCTCTACAGTTATTGATTGCTCCATATGTTTAGAATTTGCCTATGGCGGACATCCCTTCGACTTCACTGGTATATTTGACATGGATCCTAAAGATGTCGATGAACTTGGAGAAGGATTTACGTACAAGTGAGTGCAGACATGCATGAACACCTTAGCATTATACAGTAAAACCTGTATTAGCGGCCACCTCTATCGAGCAGCCACTTGTGTATAAAGGCCACTCTTCATAACCCCAAAATGACAAATTCTAGGCCACCTGTCTATAAAGGTCATTTTTCTCAGGTCCCAGAGGTGACTGTTATTGACAGGTTTCACTGTATTCATTGACAATTTAATTAGAAAGCAGAAGAAAATGTCACCCTTCATGCAAGTTAGGGACTTCAGTTTAGTTAGTGTTGTTGAAATGGAATGTTGTCAACTATAGTGACCAGAAAAGCTATACTTCATTGCAAGTGTGCTAAATTAACAAATGCAAATGGACTTTGAAAGTGATTGAACTGGTTTTGGTGTTATCCAACATTGGTTTTACTAATCAGTGTGTTATGTAGTGCGCTAATGCCTTGGCTTAGTCAATGGGATTTACTTTGTGGCTGTGTTTCCTGTAGTCAATTACCATTGTTGCTATGTTGCTATTTCAGAGAGACTAAAGTCATTGGGTTGACGGATTTCACCATTGAAGATATTGAGAGAATTATGGCGGAGTTGGGTCAACGATACCAGGGCAATGCATATCATCTAGTCAAAAAGTGAGTCCCCATTTTAATGCATTTTGATCCATTTAAGCGAAGTGAAGTTAGCACAGCCAGCTTGGTTAGTGCAATTCAACCAATAGGAATGAAGCACTGTCATCAATGAAGCAAATGAGGCAAAATCAAGATGGTTCATACAGCAGGGTCTAGAAGCCCCTTCCCTTGAAGTGTTTTTCTTCGCTGAGTTCAGCTGAATCAAGTAGGCTTACATTGATCGGATAGAAGATACACCACATTTTTGCCTTATATTCAAGATAGTCCTTGTTTTGGGAGGCCAAGCAGGAATATTTAGAAATTCTGCAATGTTGAACACAAGCAAGGATAATGTTTAACTGTTCAATATCTTGATTTGTAATGACGTCAAGTAGATGTGACTGCTGTCGTCTAAATGTCCCTTAGAAAGGGTGGAAAATTTGACTGATATGCAAGTCAGTTGAACATGCAGTTTCTCATTGTGCTAGGCTATTAAGAGTGCAATATATATGCAATGTAAGATTACGACATGATTGATATTATATTTTTATTCACCAGGAATTGCAATCACTTCACGTCTGAGCTGTGTGAGGTAAGGCCTTGTACTTCAATAGAGCAGTTGACAGTACCTTACAATCTTTTTACTTGTTCTCTTGCAATTATGTTATATTACTGGAAAAGACAACTGTCATGCGTGATTTCATAAGCCATCCAAAACTCTCGAAAAGTGATCTTGTTGCAGTATCAATGTATTGTTAGTATATTAATGGAGGTTAAGCATACAACTTGAAAGTCGTCTCTCTTGTATACAGAAAGTGCAGGTCTGCAACTTAGTGGATGTTGACTTAGGGAAGTGTGGGTGGTTTGGTTGGTGCCTTGGTGGTACAGTGTAACTCGGTTAATATCACACCCTTGAAAAAATCGTAAAATGTGATATTATCCGAGTCGTGACAATAACCGAGTTTCATACTCAGGCCTCTAATTTTGCAGGAACAGCTCAAACAGTAGCAAAAAGCAGGCCATATAACAGCAAACTCTGTATCAACATCAAACAGAGCTTTTTGTAGAGATTTTAGCAACACAAGACTATTTTATTTGATTTGTCACACTTAATGAGGCAAACACAATGAAAAACATTTCATAAACTTTTTCTTTCACGACAATTAGGGTGCCTATAAATCCAAGCAAGGCAACAAATCACGGAAAGTGTGACAATAAGCGAGTGAAAACATAAAAATCCTTCAAAAGTCCGTGATAATAACCGAGATGTGACAATAACCGAGGTGATATTAACCGAGTAGAATAAGAGAAAAGCTTGGGGACTGGCAAGTGGAATTTCACTTTCCGAGACAATAACCGAGACATGATAATATCCGAGGTGATATTAACCGAGTTGTACTGTATAGCAATTTGGTGGTGCCGGTCTCTAAGGCACGTGCTGTTAACGGCTAACAATTATGCCGATTTTATTGAAACTAAGTGGTATGTGTATAAGGCAAGTTTACCAAAATTGTCATCGTCACATTCTTGCCTCATTTGTGTCATAATTGCGTTGTTTAGATACTCTGTGGTAAATCAGCTCCTTCGTGGGTTAATCGTCTCGCTTCGATCGGTGCACGTTTTCCATTTCTGTGCTCGTGCATACCGAAAGAATGGATATCACCAGAGCCGGCTGATATGGATACCATCAACGGGGAGTTTTTAGACTGGGTACAAATCGAAGCACCACAACAAGGTGAGTTAAAGTTATTTAAATTATTATTGCTATTTAAGTTTGTAGTTACTAAACTGCATTCAAAGATTGTTGAATCAATAAAATGGAGACTAAAAAAACACACAAGATACAGTCAAACCTCTCTACAATGGTCACCTTTGGGACCTAAGGAAAATGACCTTGATAGACAGGTGGCCTTTCTGTCCAGGTTGATTTCTATAGAAAGTGTCATTTTTGGTTATGAAGAGTGGCCTTTATACACAGGTGGCTGCTCTATAAAGGGGGCTGCTAATACATGTTTGACTGTATAGTGAACTGAAAGGTGGCGATCGAGGCATTGGTTGAGCTGAGCTAAATATGTATTTTGTTGTCTTCTGTTTGAGTTGCTTATGGCTTGAGCTACAGTATGTCTGGATTCTTTACCAATATACTCTTGACCCAATCATAGAAAAAATGTTTTTGACTCGTATACGTTTTGGGTCATTAAGCTTGTCCTTCAAAACCGATGATCTGGCAACGTCAGCTGTGCAAAATATCAAGAATGATAGATCGCAGAGCGTCTTTCATTTATACCATGGAAAATTTTGTAAGCTTGCTATACTGATGACATGATTAAATATTGATCGACATGTAACAATCGGCTCTCCAGTTGAATGCGAGATATTTTTGAAGTAAAGTTTTGATCATCATCATCAATCATTGCGATGTTTCCCTTTACAATGATTACGTCAAAACGTTTTGAGGCTATTGTTTAGTTACAGTACAGTCAAACCTGTATTAGCGGCCACCTCTATAGAGCAGCCACCTGTGTATAAAAGCCACTCTTCGTAACCCCAAAATGCCACTTTCTATAGAAATCAACCTGGAAAGAAAGGCCACCTGTCTGTAAAGGTCATTTTCCTCATGTCCCAGAGGTGACCATTATAGACAGGTTTCACTGTATATTGAATTGTTTCCGCATTTGTTGGAATTTTGTTTGCGACTGAGGATGATATATTATTGGGTCTTCATTTATAATAAATGTTCTGATAAAAACCTTTTTTTCTTTTAACATAGATTTATTATCAACGGAACAGCAAACGACGGATGACCAGTGGAAGCAGAGTTGATGTAAAAATGGGAAATATATGTACAGAATTGGGCAAAAATCCCAATGCCCGTTTGGCAAATTTTTTTAAGGCATCAAGTAGAAGTTGATTTCCATTAACTTAATGGCAAGATCATTTGGTAAGGTAGAAGAGATAAGACTTCTGGTAACAATGCTTGGCTGCGTCCTCACTCTGCAGTATGTAGCTAGGACAAATTTAGTTGTTGTATAGAAATATTTAATTGTTTTCAATGTATCTAGTATACTTATTATAAAATTGCATCAAGCATAAATTTACAAGTAAGTTGATGTTTTTGCAGTTTTCTTTTCTACAGCAGCTGACAGTTGGAAAATATGTTTTGGTGTTAAATTAAAAGCAATACGCCAAATAGAATATTTCGGGTGGTCGTTTAGCATTCTGACATAGCTGACCTGGTCTGACCGAAGATGAAATTATTGGATGAACAAACCAGAAGCAGTCCTCACAGCATTGATCAGATCAATATGTTGAGCACAATGGTGGATGTGTGCACTATGAGTTTGGTAAATCTCTACCCAGACTTGAACGGAATTGTTGATTTTTAAGATTAATCGTAGTCAATTCTACCACTGGTGATGCAAGACAAATTGTTTCTCAATATTAGTTACTGAATTATCCATCTTCTGTTTCTGAAAATAAACCTTAGAAGTCCTTTACAAGACAAATACTCAAATAGCCAAGTGCAGTACAGTTTTATAAAGACAATGGTTTCACTTGTCACATCCATAATAACATATCTCTGGGAGACATGTTGTTGGTCTCGCGACAAGGAGAGATGGCAGAGTTCCAAGGATTACATATAGTCATTGCTGCCAGAGCTCTATGTCGTGAGACACAGCGTAAGATACAGGATAGATGGAGTTGTTGAGACGAAGAAGAACAAACAGGAAAGAGGATAATTCCAGAATGACAGCTACATATTCTTACTATCACGTGACTACACAATGACAACATCATGTTCACATGACCAAGTGCCAGCCACTACACTTGCACAAGAAATAATGGCAAATCAATCTGGACAGAAAGGCCACCTGTCTATAAAGGTCATTTTAAGTTCCTAGAGGTGACCATTACAGACAGGTTTCATTTTAGATATATATAATATCCAATCATTTGATATATCACACAAAATGGATTTCAATAAACCAGATACATCTGTTTTTCATAATAATGTCGATTAACACAATCTGTGAACAACAAGACTCTTCTATTTTGCATGAGATGACGTGGCCTTAAAACTAAAATATTGACAGAAAATATCACTTAGCCGAGTTTCACATTGAACATAGTACAAGAGGTAATGGATAATAGAAGAAAATAATGAAAAATACCAAAACTTACAGGAATTTAAACACGAAACATTTGCTCCTTTTAGCCAATACAAAGGACTATTTACTAGATAAATAAACCTACTCTGGGTACTCAGAACGGAATAAAAGGGTAATAACTGATACCTTTTTGCGTATTTTGTTGTGTAATGTTCAAAAGAGTTCATGGAATGCATGTTGATGAATGTTAAAATCCCTTTGCTTGTGAGGCTTGAAGCAGATCCAATTTTAATTCGTCAAACTCATCCTGGCGATAAGTGTATTTGTTTAGGATTGTGACTGCTTCAATTTCATCCATGTCCCGATATTGTTGCTCATCTTCAAAAATATTAACAAAAGATTAAATACAAGAAAATCCAGTGTATAATAAAGTCATCACTTTGTAATATGACTAGCTCATGCTGAAATGGGCAGATAAAGGAAGGAACAGCGTACTGAACCAGTTATATTAGTAACGATAATACAGTGAAACCTGTCTCTAATAGTCACCTTTGGGACCTGAAGAAAATGACCTTTATAGACAGGTCTAGCAGTTAGGACTTGCGGTATGCCATGCTTCAGAGCAGACGTTTAGCGTGACTGGCGCCCACAGTCTTAGCGCCGTCATGTTTTATCTGTTGAGGGCTTTTTTGGTTATAACATTGATTTCATCATCAAACTAACAAAAATTTGTGAAATAATTTGCACAAAACTAGGTGCAATTACATGTCAAACAATGTCATCTTCTGTATTATGTCACGTTGTATTAAAAATGCCCAATTATTTGTAGTGAAGTGTTATTTTTCAATTCCGAAGAAAATTTTCTACAGGTAAACAAAATTTGCACCTAAGCAGAATACGCCTATAAAGAGCCCTTCAAGAGAATTTGTATGTGAAGTTTCATTAGCAGATAAATTAGTTCCGTGCCTAATTGATTTGCGCTTATTGAGCTAAAGCATGTTAAGCTGTACCTCCAATTGGTAAATAACCGCCGAGTTCCAGAAAAGCTGTATTGAATGCCATTTGTGCTAAGTCTAAATGCAAATAAAAATCAAACAGTTACCTTTCATCAGCAAATAGCCTGCAAGATCATAGCAACAGCTGTTCAATGTTTGAGTATTTTTTAAACCTAGAAATAAATGATATTAAATCAGTAGAAAACAACAACTTTATTTTGGATAGTGCAATTTACGGAAATTGCCCGTTCCTCTTCTTGGACACGGAACGTTGATAAATTGACTTAAACAGTAAACGATTATATGCAACAGACATATCACTACTATTAAAATCACGAAAAATATGTCAGAAAATGAGATCGCCTGGCCGAGATCCATGACGGTACAACACCGACGGTTTCCATGTCAACACATGTTATGTAGTGGCTGTGGCGTCGTTTCTTTCGATCGAACTATATTTCCAATAAAACAGAAACGTCTCTCCTAAACAATGATGGAGACCTGTAGAAAACTCACGGAGATGCTCAGCTGACAAGGTGTCAGGCCAGTGATACCCGAGGGCATGTCAGAGCATTACGTTGTAAGCTTGATTTAAACGATTAGCAATGGTCTCCGACATGACCCAAGGGCCAAGAATACTAGTCTACTACAGAATAGCAACAACTGACGAAGGAAAACAAACTACCTGTTGACATAATCTTTGGAAATATGAACACTCTCACTACATCGCCATCTTCGTTCAACTCATTTGACAACGAATCCCCACGGCTCATGAAAATGTTGTGAGGTATTTCAAGCTCGACCATTCGATTCACGACACAGATTATTTTCCTGCAACAAAAAGCAACATTAAGAAATATAGGAATGATATGTCATCAGAAATATCAGGCTATGATGTTTCTCAATATAAATACGCCATTATTTATAACTCCTTGCAGGCGTATACAGTGAAACCTGTCTATAACGGTCGCCTTTGGGACCCAAGAAAAATGACCTTTATTGGTGGCTTTTCTGTCCAGGATGATTTCTATCGAAATTGTCATTTGGGTGTTATGAAAGTGGCCTTTCCACACAGGTGGCTGCTCTATAGAGGTGACCGCTAATACAGGTTTAACTGTACTATATATTGATTTAGTCATCAGGAATTTATGTTTTGAATTAAATGGAATATGATTATAATGATGATGATATTAACAACCTCATAATCTAGACTCGCCATTGTACTGCAAAATTAACTGTAAAATTCCGTAGAAGATGTATTTCGTATTTAAATATCAACAATTAACAATCCTGTAAATTTTCGTTTTCTGATTGGAAATCCAGACAAAAAACCTGTCACTATGATCATTTCATGACATATAAACTTCCTTCTGATTGAATGGAATATTGCACAAGGAGAATTTCTTGAAAACAAAAGGCTTGGTTCTCTGTGATTGGATTACCTCATTCGACTGACATTTTGATGAGAAAATTAAAGATTTTTGAGAGAATGGCTCTTGAATTAGAAACATGAGTAAATAGTTGTTTATCTATTCAACAAAATAAGTGATGTAAAATGTAAATGTCACATTATTTAACGAGGGTAGCCCAATAAGCTGATGGCTTGTCTCCTTCTGGGCCCTCGACAATTAAAACCAAAGAAGACAACGAATATATGTGTAGGCTGGTCCGGGAATCGAACCCGGTACGCCAGACTGGCAACCATACGTACTAGCCTCTAGACCACACTGACTATTGTTTTATCAAAAAGCTCCACACGACCAGACACGTGGTAACCCTTCATTCCTTTAATACCAATGTACTGAATCAATTGTTTAAAGTGAGGCTTACCTTGCCATTACTGACAATTCATTGGGCTTCACATTAAAGGCAAACCCAAGGACAGGATACTTGACTAACTCCAACAGGCCATTCCCAACACTGCAGACCTCCTAGCGTAAGACAAAGAACACAGGCGATGATAATATGCCCGTGACTGCACAGCACAGAAGATGCTTCTAAAAGACTTCACTGAATATGTAAGTTGTATAATTAATATATTAATGTATTAACAATATAGATGTATTAATGTATTTACACTGGTGTGATACTCATATACTCATATGGTTACTGAACGACTATCACACCCCCCAAATCGCACTTTACAAGAGGAGTGTACAGGGAAGCCTGTCTACAATGGTCACCTTTGGGACTAGAGGAAAATGACCTTTATAAACAGGTGGCCCTTCTGCCCAGGTTGATTTCTCTAGAAAGTGTCATTTTTGGGTTATGAAGAGTGGCCTTTATACACAGGTGGCTGCTCTATAGAGGTGGCCACCAACACAAGTTGACCGTATATAAAGCAATCAGAATGTCCTCATTAGCTTCATAATCTTATTAATACCAAGAGAAGCATTACATAATACACATACTAATCCATCATTAAAACAATTCATTATATCAAAGAACAGTGACTTGGCAGAAGATACAATTAACTACATTTAAAATCAGCATGACACGCGATAAGCACCAAGGATAATATAAACGCAGGAAAGCAACATACAATTCTCTGTCAAGTAATGGCATTAAATGGAACACTAAAACTTGAACACACTACCACGGAAGTGCCATTTTCAAATGCAGTCAAACCTGCATTAGTGGTCACATCTATAGAGCAGCCACCTGTATACACCGGTAAAGGCCAAATGACACTTTCTTTAGAAATCAACCTGGACAGAAAGGCCACCAGTCTATAAAGGCATTTTCCCCCATGTCCCAAAGGTGAAAATTATAGACAGGTTTCAATGTACTTTGAAAACATTATAAAAACGGCATGCTCTGCTTTTGCAAAAAATTTGCATAGCCTCAAGAACACAGGCAATTTATAGCTGTGGATAGGAAGATGTCAATACCGTGGCAATCCTGTGATATTTTCGTAGCATTTTTAACGTTGGTGCATTCATAGTAACATGTCATCATCCTATTAGCCTTGTCACAATACACTTACAGCATTGTCGATAGGCAGGCAGTCAGGTATGTACATTGCATGGAAGTGTAAATGATTAACAGATGCGAAGGCACAAAGGCTGTTGAAGCCAACACGAAGCCCCCTTTGGAAAAGAAATAACACTAAACGTCAATCAGGCAATATAGGCAAGCTCCTTCAACACGTATTAAATGCATAGTACATGGTACAGTCAAACTCAGTTCACATCAAATTGCACCAACAAGAATATTATACGGAAAGAACATTGATAGGCCTATGATTAGAAAAAACTTTCTTGTAACAAGCAATCAAACATCTTAGTAAAAAGTCACATTGTGGGCATGCGGTTGTGTTTCCTGACTATGTAACAGTAACGCAAAGAAACGACAACATATAAGTAACTGTAATCATAACTGCAAGCATTTGAAATGTGGATTTGGAAACGAATGGAGAAAATAAGCTGGAAGGAGAAAATGACAAATGACCAGGTGTTAGAAAAAGTAGAAGAAAAGAGGACGTTGATAGATACGATAAGAAGAAGAAAGAAGAAATGGATTGGGCATATACTGCGTGGAGAAAGTTTACTGAAGGATACAATCGAGGGAAGAATAGAAGGAAAACGACCGAGAGGAAGAAAGAGAGCAATGATGTTAGATGATATCCGAGAAGTGAATGAGTCTTACAACGCGATGAAGAGGAGAGCCCGCGACAGAGAGAATTGGCGTTGCTACATGCCTAGAACCTGCCTTAAGGCAGAAAACCAATGATGATGATGATGAACCATGAGAGATCTGATCTCAAACAATTCAACTATATTACAGTCATGATTGCCGACAAACAAACTAGTAAATGATGCAACTTGTTGGTAATATCTAGCTTGCTTAGAGAATGATATCAATAAGGAGTAAGATATTAATAAGGAGTTACAATGCAACATTGCGGTCCTGCTGTTACCTACACACCTGTGCTGACTCAGTAAACATATCTCCATTGCAAGTTGAATGCTTTCTTCCGTAAGAACCTGTTAAACATTGAGATTTTTAACATGGGAAATATGTACGATACTTGACAAAAAACCTACTTACGATACAACGGAACTGACTACAATCAACTTCGTTAATAACTGTACTGGCGTTACTGGTATGGCAATATTTCATCAACAACAATGAACTATTGCAGTACTACCAATTTTTGGAGTGCATCTGTTAAATAGATCTGCCAATACAGTTATCATAATTCAGTTTTTTATCTATATCGATGCACATTTTGGTCCCAAACTGCCATTTTTGTCGCCAACATCAGTATTTGAGTATTCTCAGACCATTATCCACAATAGGTATTCAGCAAAAATGTTTTCTATCATTTCTTGTGAGTGCCACAGCTTTGTTATTGATGTCTGCCACTCGAAGAAACGTGTTCGTGTGAACTTTGTAGATTTTAAGTCCCACTGTACATGCTTTAAATTGCAAGAATGCAAAGAAAGCTACAAGGAATGTAAATTCTCTTTGTTTTGTCAATATCGCTTAATTAGGAGATGTACATAGCAGGGCAGCTTATCGTTAAATATTGACGAAGTTGAATGTATAGCAGTAGCTACTAAGTTACTAAACTTTGAATGGAAAGGTCAAGTTACGGAGCCAACAAATTGAGGATGCATCAAAGTTGATATCTTATGAATTTTATGAAACATAATTAAAAGTTTACTCATTAACGAAACTATGGCTGCAAGAGACTGACCTGATTTAGGCATTCTTTGGCATCAGGAACAATTAGAACGTGACCAAACTCAATGGGGCTGACATTAACAATCACCAAGTGATTAGTATCCTGAAAACAATCCAACCAACGAATAAAAGCCTAACTCTTAGTGAAAATGGTCCCCTGTTCCGAGTGACCACCTGTGTTAAGAGACCAGCTTTCATTGGTCCATAGGGTGATTGCTTAAGACAGATTTGACTGCAGTAGCAGTGGTGTATTATAATTGCACAGTTTAACCAGTCCTAAGCATTTACTTGTCTTATTGAGTGATGAACTTCAATTGCTCATACAAAAGCTCAGCCAATACAACTTCTCTGTCTTAAATGACCACCTGTGTTAGGAGACCACTTTTATCAGTCCTTGTGTGGTTTCTTAAGACAGGTTCGACTGTATTTATAAGAACTTGTTTTTCGTCAAAAATCTTATGAACAGACATCATCATCATTATCATTCATTCTGAAAAATCCGATAAGCTTACAAAGCTTTTCTCCACGGAGCAGATAACCAGCATTTGATTAGTACATCAGCAACTCCAGAAGCCTGCTGTAGCCTGTTTGTTACACTGCAATGTTTCGTAATGTCTTTCAGAAGTCAACGCTTACAATTGAGATCAGTCCATAATGCTAGCTATTTTTTCAGTGTTTGCAAGAGACTGGGGAGAATGGTATCAAATCGAGATTCAAGTCGAAATCATCATCAAATGTCGTTATATTCATATTCTTAACAAATGCATGTTTGTAGTGTCAAACAAAGTGTCAAGTATTGTCGAGTTACGATGTAATAGCTGCTGCGTGTTGTATTATTCCGGTGTCAGCGGTAGTTTTGTATAGTCGGATTAGTCGGGCGTTGTAAATATATAGTGTGCTTGTAGCGTACCTAATTATTCGTAACCTCTTTCTCATGTCAGTTAGCCTCTTGTATATTAATCTCTATTGTTCCCATTTCCGTTTGTCATATATAAATATCGTTGCCCATCTGTACTTCATTAGATTGAGAGTTAGCCAGAGTGCTGATTATACACCTTATACCCAGGACGCATTATACCAAAGTTCTTAGCGAGGAGCCACTTGCAATGCTGTCTTCTCTGTCTCCCTCGCACCGAGCAATATTCTTACAACAAGGATAGCAATGTACTTACTTTGACACTGTCGGTCTTTGCAAGCTCAAACAGTACCTACAAATTAGTAATAGATTGCTAAATAATTGAAATGCAGATCATTCCTAACAGAAATAAATCGTTCTATTTATCTTGGCTTACTCCAAATAATTTAAGCATCGACTTTAATTATTGCATCACCCATGTTTCCATATGGCAGCACTGCATATATCCATCACAAGCAAATGATCAATTGAAAGTGTACGTTTTGAATTATACAATCCGAACTTTTTCTGAAGGAAACAAGAAGTTGAATATTTGTAAGATTAACTCCTCAATTGATTTGTCAACTCTCCTTACGTTTTTAATTAAAGATTGCTTTCAAGAATAAGATAAAAAGTCTATCATTGAGAAGATGGTGATAGCAAAAAAGGCAGCTATGCACTGTAATTGTCATGGAATACAACCCACTTCAGATAGAGTTTGGGTTACATTTAATGCCAGCAAAGCCATAGAAGTTGTCTTTTAAAAGTAACTAGTTACAATTGAAGTTGCTTTCTTTTAAAAGTGTAAAATTACTCTCCAAAATTAACAAAACATTACATTTTCAAGTACGGTAAGTAGTTACTAAAGAAGAGCTGGTAGTCACTTCACAGCCGTGAATGTCAGTATCTCCAAGCAAATATAAAACTTTCCACATTCAAACATGCCAGAAGTTACAAAATCAGCCTTACCTCATTTGACGAGACTTTGTTAAAATTGAAAGATGCTGTTGAAAATGGCTCAGAAATAGAGCGAATGGGTTGTGGCTTACGCCTGTCAGAGAATCGTTTGCAGTTCAACTGTCACATGTGTAAAAAGAAGACAAAAAAGAAGCAAGTTAAAAACTAAAAATTAAAGTACAGTCAAACCTGATTAGCGGCCACCTCTATAGAGCAGCCACCTGTTTATAAAGGCCACTCTTCATAACCCCAAAATGACAATTTCTATAGAAATCAACCTGGACAGAAATGCCACCTGTCTATAAAGGTCATTTTCTCAGGTCCCACAGGTGACCGTTATAGACAGGTTTCACTGTATAAATTGCAGTGCAGCAGCAGGAGACAGTGTAACCAAACAAGAATCTGACTACCATGGTCAGATAATTTTTCGCAGCCAAGAATAGTACGGAAATTGTCAATCACAGACATAAGTTAACAGATAATTGCACTTCAAACAAAGCTAATGCCAACTGTCTGCACACACTTAAAGAATACCTTCGCCTGTATCCCAACACTCACTTAAGATATGCCAATTGCAGAAAGAAGCTTAAGATCAAGTAACGTGCTGAACACACAACTTATTCTTAAAAATAACTCTTTGTTCCAGTTCGAAATTCTGACGCATTATCCCCTGAGTCAACTCAAACACATGATCCTAAAAGATAACTGCATTTCATTCTTGATCTGCTAGGTTTATTTATTCAACAGCACTCAACTGGAAACCACAATTTGTGATATTGGTCAGCCGTATAAATATCAGTCTTACATTACATTGCGTTGCATCATGTTACATTACATTGTGTACCTGAGCAACGAGCTTCGTGCAGCCATCGAGACGTTTTCGTTGCACTGATTCCAGGTTATAGCGGAAGCAGCCATTGTTCATTGCATTCTCCCAACTTTTGATAAGGAATTCATCAAACTAAGTGAAGTAATACAAGAAGCGTTTATAGATATCATGAAATTCTGTATGTCAATCAACTACAGTGAAACCTGTCCATAATGGTCACCTCTTGGACACGAGAAAAATGACCTTTATAGACAGGTGGCCTTTCTGTCCAAGTTGAATTCTATAGAAAGTGTTATTTTGGGGTTATGAAGAGTGGCCTTTACACACAGGTGGCTGCTCTACAGTGGTGGCCGGCCGGCCGCTAATTTAAATTTGGATGCAAGTAGAAGGAATAGTAGATGCATCATTTTACGAAAGTTTACCACATTGCTATGCAGGCATGTTTGAATTGCCTGATCCAAATACGCGGGACGTAAGGATACACTCCAAAAGCTAGAAGCAATTGTAGGGCACATGTTTTTCTAATGCTTTTCTTGTGTGTTCCTACGGCGCGAGTGTTTGGGACCAGCATTCGAAACACCCCTAGCAGGGTCATGAATCCTTTAAACATAGCTTTAAAAAATGTGAATTGTGAGTGATTCACGAATCATTGTTAAATTTTTAACAGTTACCGCAAATCAACTTGGATTTGCAAACTTAAATACTAAATAAAAAGAATATGAAAGTTCCTTCCAGTAGGTTGGCTCATAATGCAAGCAAAAATTTCGATTTACAGCAGAAAAATCATAAACAACAAGGAAAAGACTTAAAAAACCACAGAAAAACAATGATAAAGTCTGCTCACTTTGCTATTTTGAGGGATGCATGACGGTTCTATCTTTGTGGTTTTGTCTGTAATGAGTGAATTGTTATCGTAGTTGAAGACTTTGGCATCCGCGTCTTGTCTTTTGTCTTTTGATGCTAAAGCATGTCCGTTGCAATGAGAATCGGCATTTACAGATCCCATATTTCCTATAGAATAACAACGTAACAAATCATTTGTTATTGACTAAAATATCCACACACACATGCTCAATGAGTATATTGTCATCCATTCTGCGTAGAAATGCAACAATTGCAATTTTTAGTGCCATGTTACCATGTGATCATGTATTTACAAGCTTTACTTTTTTGTACTTTTTATTATGTAATAGAAAGACATGGTTCTACATTTATACACACACACACATGGGCCTGCATTTATACCAGCAAAACGCCAGTTTATGATTTAAGAAACTATAAAATGACTAACAGGAATTACACTTGTACAAAAGCTACTATAGTGAAACCTGTCTATAACGGTCACTTTTGGGACCTGAGGAAAATGTCATTTATAGACAGGTGGCTAATCTGTTCAGATTGCGCTCGATAGAAAGTGTCATTGTCAAGCATCGCATTCAAAATTGTTAGAACTAAGTACATGTCTGTCACCACCAAGATGCCAAAACAAACGACGAAACGAGCAGCCCAGCAGTTTGAATAAAAACTTGTGAAAATTCACAACTTGTTCACAAGATTTCCACAAGATTTCAAAAAATGTTGCGGTTGTTGCTGGTGGATGAATCTTTTTCACAAGATTTTCACAACTTTTTAATTCATAGTGCAGTGTTCAAACACAACATAGTTTATTAAAGCGAAATGAATATGGTGAATCTAAAGGTGAAATATATACAAAACAGATAAATGTCATGGAAACCAGTAAAGAGAATTAGGAAACTAAACTAATTGCAGACGATTGCTGTACTTACTGATTATTTGAGCTCGCAGCAGATAAAACGATGCCTTGCTGTTGCTTGCTCACAACAAATCCGCTGGATTAAATATTGGTTACGAATTAGTTAGATAATTGATTAGCATAATTAGGCTACGTAAGCTTATTGCGCACAGTTTGCCTTGTGCAGCGTCAAAGTCATTTTGGGACTATGAAGAGTGGGCTTTATAGACAGGTGGCTGCTCCATAGGGGTGGCCGCTAATACAAAAGCACTGTTTGTTTTTCAACACAAAAGCAATGTTTGTGTGTGATATTTCTCAGAAAACATGCTAATATTTTTAGATTTGGTCTTATAAAGTGGAAGTCGATGATTTGGTCCAAATAAACAGCACGTCTTAGTTGGATTTGAGTCTATTTTTGGCAAATTGGTCCGAATAAATAGATTGGGCAGATTATACGGCGGTCCCAGTGGCGTAGCCAAGGGGGCGAGGGGGGCAGTCGCCCCCCAATGCTCTTTCAAGTCATAAATTAAACATAGTGAAATCCGGTGAGAAACTTGTTGGGGGTGAGGGTAATTCTTTTCTGTAATATGAATATTACTGTCTTACTGTGAGTGAATCAGGAATCTATATAAATATTCTTACTGGATTCGAAACTGCACTTCTGCAGAAACTATAACGTATTCTTGCAGGTACACCAACCCCCAAAACTTTTTTTAGCCTCTGGCGGGGTCTGGGAGAGCCGCTTCGCGGCTGCTGCGCAACCATTTGCCCCCCGAAAATTAAAAGCTGGCTACGCCAATGGGTGGTCCTATTAATTAACAAGGTTAACTCATAAATTGATACATCTGTGGAAAACAAATTTGGAAATTTGATTAACACATTTGTCAGAACTTGGTTATTTGTGCAAGAAGTAATGTTTGGCTTCAGGCCACTTGATTCGCTGTATTCAACATTTCCATAATGCTAGAGCGTATTTTTGCCCTTGCATGTCATAGCATGTGTTTAGAAATTAGTGGCAAAATAAAATGGTAGGCCACTAGGCCTACAATTATTGAATTTACTGAGATTTTTCCAGAACTAATTTTTATCTGATTGATTTGAGATGTTTTTGAGCTCATTTTGGTCTGTAAACCCCTACTGGAAAGTTTCAATCTTTCGCCAATATCTTCAGCGTTAAGCTTGCTGTTGTCGTGGCAAACGGCGTGGTAAAAGCCACAAAAACTAGAAATAATTGGAATTAAACATCGTTAAATCCCCAGCTGTTGCCATGGCGTTTTAAATAAATTTAAGTCTCAGTGGTGAAGTAACACTAGGTTTTGTATTCACACATTACGTTTTGTATTCACTTTGTATTAGCGTCGCAGCAATCTGACACAATCACAGAAGAACACAATAGCCCTTCTTATAAAAGTTATTATCGCTTCTTATACTGCAGCTACAGTGCTACACAATTTGTATTGCGACAAGGCCTCAAACAAATCGTATAGCATAGATCTAGAAACACTGCAAAAAGTGAGGCAGACAGTGTTCTTAATTTCCTATTCATTTCCTTTCTTAGTCATGAAGACAATGGCGCAACATTTTCGTAGTTCCATGGTAGTTTTTAGTGCATACCAGCATACGATGAAATAACACACATTTATTATCAAAATTGAAGGTCAAAACTCACTAAACTAAGAACGGAGAGCTGTTTTAACACATGGCAATCTTACAACAGAAGAATGTTATGAAACTGAAACCCGTCACAGCACAGGACAGAAACTGCAGCTCTTGCTCGAAATTTACTTCAGGCTCGCACACAAACAAACCTCTAGGCAAGAACAGCTTTTGTTTTCCGTAACACTTTAGCTTGCATTTCTGCCAATGAATATAGAAATGTCTTCACAAAATCGAGAACTCCGTACGAGAGAGTGCTTTGCAAAAGTTTGTAACAGCCAAAGGGAACTGGTCGAGAATCAAAACAAAACTTGTGCACGTGACACATGTAACCTTTGCCCCTGTTCACACACGGATCACTATTATGTGTGGTGATTTGTGATCTGGTTACACTGACGGATTTGTTGATCTGTGATCTGGTAACACAACAAAATGTTGAAAATTGTAATAATTTTCTGGCATTAGAAAAAGCTCACCTGCACATAATGTTCAGTTGTTCACCTCCATCAGGGTAAAAAACGTTATTTCACCGAAATTCTAAAGCAGAGTTGGAGCTCAAAATCAACTAGGCTCTAGCTTTCTGCTCAGCCTCAGTTATTATCATGCATTTATTAATTCAGAGATTTTTAATGTATCTAGGAACTTTTAGAAGTTACTTTTATAAAGTTGAGTAATTTTTCAGTTTCAGCTCAATTTTGATTGATCATTATTCAACTATAAAAGCACATGCTTTCGAGGTCTTAATTTTCCACATAATCCATCGCAAACAAAACTCATGTTTAATTTGCTGCGACATTTTCTCTGATCTATAATTTTGAAAAAACTTCAAACGCAACTAGAAAGTTAGAGACCAAAACGTTAGAAAGTTACTACAGCAGTATAACTTTGAAAGTTGCTAAGTTTATAAGCAGCTTTTCAAAGTAACTTGTTCCTTTCTATGCAATATGTAACTACAGTGAAACCTGTCTATAATGGTCACCTTTGGGACCTGAGGAAAATGACCTTTATAGACAGGTGCCCTTTCTGTCCAGATTGATTTGTATAGAAAGTATCATTTTGGGGCTATGAAGAGTGGCCTTTATACACAGGTGGTTGCTCTATAGAGGTGACCACTAATACAGGTTTGACTGTAGTTACTTCAAAAAGTAACTGATTAACCCTGCTTCAAACACAGATGGTTGTTTATTACAGGTAAATATCAATGGTGTAGTATGAACCTTGAAAGGACAACGTTAATTAAAGTGGCCTCTATGCGCAGGTGGTTGCCGCTCAATAAAACCACCTTGGAAGAACATTTTGGATTTTTGTTAAGTGGCTAGTTTTGCCAAATGAAGTGATGCTAGCTAAGAGTAAGTCAGAAAGAAAATTTAGGAACACAAAGATTTGGTTGTACTGTATCAACTATCAAGCAGCCAGCCTATTTCAATAGCTTTGGCATATGGAGCAAGGTCAAACCTGTACTAGCGGTCACCTCTATAGAACAGCCAGCTGAAAATAAAGGCCACTCTTCCTAACCTCGAAATGACACTATAGAAATCAACCTGGACAGAAAAGCCACCTGTCTATAAAGGTCATTTCCTCGAGTCTCAAAGGCGACCTTTATAGACAAGTTTCACTGGATATCAAATAGCAGTAGTTTACTGGCGCATGTAATGATACGGCAACTAAAGAAATAAGGCGGGAAGACATGATGACGCAGATGATATTACAGAGTGTAATAAATAAACATCTCATTCACCACATGATCGATTGGGCAATCAAACGGGCTGGCTATGATCAATAATCCGCCACCACTCTTCCCTGGATCACGAAAGCTCTGCTCAAGACAAAGACGCTCTGACATCATGACAACTAGTACAGTGATACCTCTTTCGTCGACAAAGTAAACAAAATGAAGGATGCAGACAACATCCTGTCACATAATTCTAAACAGTGCAACTGATGACTACGCTACGATCGACAAGCGTCATGGATTTCAGAGGCAACTGTTGCAATAGAGTACCATTGTCATAGCAAGCTGTGTATTATGCAAGCAGAGGAAGGCAGTTGGGAGATTGCACTTGCACGAAGGTACCACTTCTCGTTGGCATCAGGTAGACACCTTGCCAAAGAATGCTTTGCTTGCCTCTTGCCGTTGATTAGTCGTCAATGACGATCGGTTGTTTGAGGTTGCTCCCAGCAAAGCCAGTCTTACAGCACATAATGGCATCTCTCAATTCGACAGAACATCGGATCTGCACAAAGGGACGTCTTGCTAGCTTCCTTTGAACACGTTGTGGCAGTCTCCGTCGCGACGCCCTGCAAACCAGAATATACAATGCTCAGGGTTCAAAATTGGAATAAGGAAAGGAGTAAGCATATGATAGGAAATATTGTTAGTAAAGCATACCGTGACTGCTTGATCGATCGGAACACAAATTCATGTGGGGGTTCAACAAAGTGTCCATCAACATCCTTGCCTGTGTATTCAATGGCTGACTTGCAAGGCAAGCGACGCTGGGGAGGTATATGTCCATACTTGACAACATGGTCTTTAGGCGCAGGGGCTTTAGGAGTGGTGTTCTCTGGGCCATCACTAGCAGCAGCAGCAGGAAGAGATGCACGGTGTGTGACAGTAGTACCATTTGTCAGTGGACTTTGAACACCACCAGATGACGATCGGTATGATGGAGCAGCAGCATTTGTAGTGTGTTGCTGATGTTGCTGTGGGCTGTTTCTGTCATTCCCCTGATGATAAGGCTCGCTGCTTCCGCTGTTGGTAAAGCTACGGTGTTGGGTTGGAGCAGTACTATTGGCTGCTGCGTCCGTATGGCCCCGCGGCTGTCGTGTTACGGGGTGATGAATGTGCGACTGAGGTACATTTCCGCCGCTTCCTGCACTGCCACTGTGGTGAAGGTGGATGTGCGCAGAGAGACTGGCTGAAATGACAATCGGTTACAGATCAGATAGACGTCCTACTAATTCACATTACATCTTTCACCACCATTAGCTGGTTACTTGAAAAACACCAACATTTACTTACAGCTTAGACTGACATAAATGCAAAATACAATGTACTATAGACATTAGACAAGTGTCATTCGTCTAGATGATGTCATCTGTAAGTTTGTAAGGCAGCAGTCGCTATAACATGGGCTTGTATATGTTCATATGTCTATCATACAATCATAAGCAGCTCATAGTATAAAAGCAGTGATGAAGTTGAGTATCAGACTCAGTTTGTTGTTCTTACCTTGGTTATGCAAAGACTTTCCGCAGTAAATGCAGTCGTAATTCTTCCTGATGGATGATGATGTGGATGTTACAGTTGGCCTCTTGTTAGACGGACCATCTGCAAATCAAAGAGCAGTAGGCACTCAGACCACTAGGACTGATGTCCATCAAAGTAAGGTTCAAATTATAAAACTGAATCTGTTAAACCAATACCTTCTACGCCGTTCTGGTCTGCAACAACATCAAGAGGGCGCTTCTGTGCAGTCATCGATTGCACAGACGATGTCTTCACTGACCTCGTTTTCAAATTGGCAGTGATCGAGGTCGATGTCTGTTGAAGAGGGTCTGACATTGATTTTGTTGGGGACATGAGTTTACGGTGTGCAGACGATGACGGGCCAATACCCCCAGCCGATGCCCCGCCCAAAGAAGACTCTTTCAACGAGGGACTGGACAACATGTGTGGCTTTTGAACAATGACAAGCTTCTGAGCCTTCTTCGCCATGACAACAACTTCGTCCAGGGTTTTCTTTGGCTTCAGTTTAATAGGTTTGCTCAAAATGTCTTTCGCAGTCTCCTCTTTGTAAAGTTCGACAACTACAATGGCAAAGTGACGAAAATGTGAAAAAATAGTTATGACAATAGAACTTATAACACTCCACAATTCCATAATGCTCTCTTACACTGGGCCTTGATATCTGTTAAGTTGACACCGTCAAATGGGACGCGGGCAAAGTGCTTGGCACGGATCACGTCTCTGCAAAGAATCCGGTAGAGACGAAGCAGTGGCGAACACGTCATCACAAAAGGCTTCTTCACTTTCAATTTTCTGGCTTCTGGATAGATGCTATGAATGATGGCCAAATGCCGACTGAGATGTGCTTTCAAATCGTAAGTCTGCAAAAGACAACCCAAATATATCTATTGGAGAACACTCAAAAACAGCAAACAAGGGTAGTGAATCTGAGCAGAATACAAAGGCTTCTTCAAAGCTACATGTAGCTTAAAAAATAGTGCTGTTGGCGGCGTGTGTAAATGACTAGGTAGGTCAAGCTGGAGCCTATGAGCCCCGACTGCTGTCCTATTCGACTGAGCACAACAGCTGCTCCCAAAGATGATCCATAGTTCAAACAAAACATGCACAGCCTCTGTAACAGTCCACAGGTACAGCATGAAAACAGTCGGCAGTGAGCAACACGGGACTTACCTTCCCACAACCTGCTACGGTGCACTTGTAGGCTTTATGTGTGGCCATGTGACTCGACAATCGTTCTGCTCGATTGAACTTTTTGTTGCAAATCCGGCACTTGTAAGATGTCTCTGAGCCTGTCGTTGTGTCGCCTGAAAGCACAGCAATTAAACGAAAATACAATAAACACAATACAACACTGTCTGTGAGCTAGCATGTGCCACATGCAAAGCAATGTCTTGCAGGTATAAATCATAGTTCAAAGCTACAGTAGTCGTTCTATAAGCAACAAAACAAAATACAGTTCATTCTGCATGATAAAACCACCTCAGGACCGCTTCAGTGTGGTTCTATTAAGCAGCTGGTTTTTATGAAATGCGCCAGCTGAGAGAAAGCCGGCAAGGGGAGTTTAGGAATACAAAGATGTATTTGTATAAAGCAGCTGGTTCCATTAACTATGGTTTTATTAAACGGCGTTGACTGTACATATTCAAACCAGCTGTAGACAGCATTGACACATGCAATTTGGTCTAAAAGAACAAAAGGGTTGACTTGACAGCAAAGTCAATAAACACAAGGCAAGCTCTTCCTGATCAATACCATAAGCTATTGTCATCTTGTTGAGGTGTTTGTTTTAGCATTTTTTATGTCTGCAATCATTCTATTCTGCTACCATCCAAGTCTCTATCCCCGAGACAATTAAAGGACAGAGGCAGAGAGGCGAAACGTATGGATGTGACCGATCTATTGACTTGTTCTCTTTCAATATAGTGCACCATCCGTTATAGAAATAATTTTCATAACTGATAAACCAACTTCAATAGTCGATTAACCGAAGGTAACAATAGAACAACAGACATAGTAAAACAACTAATTAGCAAGCAAGAAATCAATGCGTAATCCTTCAGCAGTCACTGACCACAACATGTCAATTTGTTAAATTTAACATTTATGAAGCATTGACAAAACGTAGACTGTAATATCTTGTTGAGATTTGATTCGCAAATTTGCTGGATCTTACTGAAATGCAGATCATTTAGATACCATGGAGATAGAAAAGGTCAGCATGCTTTGGAAAGTCACGTTCTTTTGACGCAAGTGCGGTGTTACATATCTTATGTCTTGTAGCAATAGAGCTCCAAAAATTGTCTTTTCCTTGCAAGTTGCAATAAAAAACGACAAGTTTGCTGCGTAATTTGAGCATGGCTGCTTTCATTTGTGGCGCAATTCAGAAATAGTGTTGCCCGGCTTTGTTCTTATTTGGCTGTTTCCGCCTTTTGTAGAATTCTGAATTTGTTTAGAGACCCTTCAATTGAAGATCTCCCAGCAGGATTAGAAATGGACGGTTGTTCAGCATATTTCTTCTTTGCAAAGTCAGAACTGCAGAGAAGGCTACGGCGTCATTATTACATCGTATATCACTCACTAGCTTTTGATGATTTCTTCAATCCACCGTACTTCTTCCAATACACCCAACAATCTTTGCACAAGTACAATTTGCATTGCGACGTTGAAGGACCCCACGGATACCATAAAGTGGTATCACGACCTGCAATGGTAACAGATATTACAATGAGTCCATGACAAGCAACACAATGAGTGACATGACTATCGTGAGCAACTAACTCATGCAATCTAACGAACAATACAATTAAATGTAAGGGAATGTATGACACCATTAAATTGGATGCAGTCAAACCTGTAGTAGTGGCCAGCTTTATAGAGCAGCCACTCTTCATGATCCCAAAATGACAGTTTCTATAGAAATCAACCTTGACAGAAAGGCCACCTGTCTATAAAGGTCATTCTTCTAAGGTACCAAAGGTGACCGTTATAGACAGGTTTCACTGCATTAGTTTTGAATTTACATGAAAACTCTCACATGAAAAGTACTCATTCTCATCTACATTGTCCCATGGACAAGGCTCTGCCCATACCGGAGCACTAGTAAGGTAAGATCAATCTATCCTATTGTCGCATATAAGGCAACAGTTGAAGTCCCATTTATGTTTCGGCATATGTGGTGCCCCTATCCTGTTAACGAATTCCAGTTTCGTAGTCCAGATGGAAAATAATCATTCCAGTGAAACCTGCCTATAATGGTCACCTTTGGGACCTGAGCAAACTGGCCTTCATAGACAGGTGGCCTTTCTGTCCAGGTTGACTGCTATAGAAAGTGCAATTTTGGGGGTTATGGAGAATGGCCTTTATACACAGGTGGCTGCTCTATAGAGGTGGCCGTTAATACAGGTTTGACTGTATTATATGAGTCTTATCAATACAGGCTCGGAAATCATACATGTTCCTTACCATAACAGCTTTCACAAATGTAGTTCTGTACGGTTAATTGTCCACTGGCATTGGCTTGATAATGTCCACTGCCTTGAATAGCCAACGTCAGATTGATAGCAGTGTTACTGAAAGACAGAAGCATCAATAAGTTATTTATGAGCTGAAGGAAATTGAAAGATGAATTTGTTAAGAATAAACCATACGACATTGAGCCAAGACTACCTGCTGGGGATGAAAATCTGTGTCACTTTGCTGTCTCCTTCGGAAGCCTTTTGTCGTTTCTAGTGGAAAATGAGCATCAGGAGATATAGGTGGAAAAGCAGAAAGCAAGCTAAGCGTTAATTAAATGACTCCCTGTTAATTAATGTGCACCTGCTGGACGTATTTATCGGTCGTTTTCCACATGTAGTAGTATTCGATGAGACTTGGAATGCTCTTCCATGGCAGCTGAAAGACAGAAGGGACTTTGTTGAAAAAGGCAGACTAGCAGCCAAGCAAAACTTTGATGGCCAAAAACATCATAATGAGCACGCGAGAAAGTGTACGTCGTATGACTCACAACTTCTTGCTGGATGTCAGAAAAGTCTTTGCCATATTTCTTCATTGCATCTTCAAAGAGCATCGCCTCACCTACATCAAAATGGAAAATTATCACAACCAAAATAATCAAATTATCTGTTCATCTTACGTCGATCCTTGTGCATTGGCTGTCTGAAGTACTCCAAGCATCAGTCATATCACCCGCTGGAATTAAAGTCATGTTGCTAGACGCCAAGAGAACATTACGAGACAACACTTGCACATGATCGTCATTTTCAAATGCCAAATAGGCATTGCCTCTTTGAATGCAAACTGAGAACAATGAGGTTGGTCAATAAGGAGGCAAGCAAGATCATACATCGGGTATCTTAGTTCCGTCAACTGAAATTTTAATACGTGTTTGAACCATGTCACAGAAGTGGGTTCATCAGAAAAGTAATTAAAATATAGCAACTACCCCCCAGCTTACACTGTTCTCTCTTGTGCAATCGATTTAGTCTTATGAAACTAAAACCACACATCACCTATGGCACATACATTAGCTGGGTGTCAAACAAAACTAGCATTGCATTACCTGCAGACCACTCTTCCATTTCGTCTCTACACAGTATAGGTCCTTCCTCGGGGATCAAATTCGTTATTGCCTTGCCAACTTCGTAGTTATTTTTGTGAAGGATTTGTAGAGCGTGCAACTAAAAGAACACATCAATAAAAGATCAGGTCATAAACATCATACTCCATGGATCAGCACTTGTAGCAAAACATAAAACTAGAAAAACGGACGACAATAAACATTTTTGAAATCGGCTTGAAAGCTCCTAGACATAGGTGTATCAACATGGATCAAAAAACCAAAACGCCAGAAATTCAGAAAAATTGGCTAAGCTTTAGCCAAATCCCACAAACAACACGTAGGCCTATAAAAAAAGCAATCAAATGTATGGCACATAACAAGCAATTGAAGCACTAAGCAATGAGTAAAGTAGCTTCGAGTGCAGCAGAAACTTACTGTGGTTATATCTCTTGACGCAGCTGCAGCAGTCATGTGTAGACTAGGTTCCTTGGCAGAGGAATTGCAATCTAATGCTCTCGCAAATGTACCGATTGACCTACAAATCAAATGGGAGCTTGACGTCCTGTACGACATTGAACAAAAAACTTCTACATTGCCATAGGGAAATCAGGATTGAAATTGAAAGCAGGAGAATCAGAAAGTCATGTCATAACCAAGCAACTTTGCACATTTGGCGTACATGCTGTTGAGCTATATTCATGACGGTATTATAAGCAAATATGTCTTCGCAATATTACACTCGTAGTATCCTGGACGACTATTTCTAGTTCTTTTATTGGAACAAGTAATTACCTAAGTAATGCACAACTTACTGAAACATTTTCTAATGCAGAATATACAAGGTAGCTTAGTCAATCAAATATGCTTAACATTTTAATAATCTGTAACAGATCTTGAGATACAGTGATAAGCCAGACTTTCCAGGGGAAGCAAGCAGCCACAGTGCCAACAGCGTACCTTGCTATGATGAGGTATTTGTCTATTTGCTTGTCAGCCAAGTCGTTCTCCGTTATCCATATCGGCGTTTCCAAACTGGCCAGGTTGCTCGTATCTTCGGATGCTAAAAGGGTTGACAAAGAAACAGTTGCAGTATGATCTGGCTGGCATATTTGATCAAGGATAAATCACTGAGTACAACTTAAATTGTCTTCATAACAGATGTCAATCTAAATCAGCAAATGTTATCCTTCTGTCTTTGATTGACGTGCATTCATACTCTGAAAACCAAACGTTGACTTATGGTCAGTCGACTTGTACACGGCAATGGTATCTATGTCATTAAATCTAACTACTTCTCCAGAGAGCTAGATCTTAGGAGTAGCGGTTTGAAATCTTACCATCTGCAAGAACGTCTGGGACTCCACTTTGGTAATCGTCTCCGACACATATTTCTCCACGGTCGGCAAGAAGAGTTTTCTGCTGAGGATCATACACCAGTAGATAATAAAACCAGTCCTGCAAAATTAAACCAAACCAAACCCCGTCATAATGGTCACATCTACATGGTAAACAACTGCCTATACAGTCAAACCTGTACTAGCGGCCACCTCTATAAAGCAGCCACCTCTGTATAAAAGCCACTTCTCATAACTCCAAAATGACACCTTCTATAGAAATCAACTTGGACAGAAAGGCCACCTGTCTATGAAAGTCATTTTTCTCAGGTCCCAGAGGTGACCATTATAGACAAATTTCATTGTAGTGGCAACTTATCAAAAGCTTTAATAAAAACAACTTGTCTGGAAAGGCCACTTGATCATAAAGACCACTATTTCTTGGTCTGTAACCTAGCTCTTGGAGACAGATGTTCCACATATCCAAGAGTCAAGAATGTATTAAGCTGTACAGATATCTGGAACAGGTCAACACTGAGTCCATGATTCTGAAAGTTAATCATGCCACGGAGCCGTATTCCTTAATGTAGGGATTTCCAAGTGCTGTTTTACTCTGGCCCATTTGTAAAAGCATGGACGTTTTGAATTTCGACACAGCAGACAAAGCTAAAAGGCAAAATTCACTCCAATGCAATAAGTAATGCAAACCAATCTAATCTCTCTACATAACGCAATTACACACTGCTGAAGAAACACATACCAAGAGATAAAAACATAATTAAGAATCCTGCACAACGAGACAGCACTTACATCTTTTAAAACGTAGTCTTTGATTTGTTCAACTTCACTGTATAGAGTCACGGAGCATTTGCCTCTATAAATTCCCAAAGCAAGAAAATACAATCAATGATTTAAATACACAAAAGAGATGAGCATTGTTTGTCAATAGATTGGGTTAATTAGTTCAATGCTGGTTATTCTAATCCAAATAAAGGGCAGCGTGCTGCTTCTTTCCAAAAAATGTCAGCGAAGTCATTGACTGGAGAATGGGAAATACCGGCGTATTTCTGAGCCACAAAATGCATACATGAAAGCAGAAGCATACCTGATGGTATTAGCATTGATAATCTCCAATTGTCTTGACAGGAAAACCTCACGGTGTTTCATTTGGTGTTGTAACTCCTCGTCAAGATCATCTCCGCCCATGTCAATCTCTCCATCTTCCTCGGCAGAAACTGTAAAAGCAAGCTCATATTAGTAATCTCAAAACAATACCAGTCTCCATGAAAACAGTGACTTGGGGAATCAGCTGCAGCAGCCACTGTACAAAGCAAGACTTGAGCAAGTATCTCTTCCTGCACGTACTTGCATGCTTGTCTGCCTGCCCAACCAAAGCATTTGACAGATCTCTTCTCCTGTAGAAGCATGAGACCTTCGCCTCGACTTGACCATTTGCAGTCTGAAAGCAAGCAAGGCATAACGTTTATCAATGGAAATCAAAGCAGCATCATTAAACAACAAAATCCAATAATGTTCACATCTGAAACTACCTTGGTAAGTTCTTCTATCCTTTTGATCTGGTACGGATGACTTGGTTGCGTTTCAACAAACACATAGTCTGCAAAACAACAGGAAGAAAGAAGCACATTAACCACAGGAAATAAATACATGTATAATTCATCAGGATCTGCGTGGGAAAGTGGTAGGATCTCAACAGAGCTAATATGAAACTGTGGTTCCTAACAAAGAAACGCAGTTTTGTGCACATTGGCAATACAATGAAGCCTGTCTATAATGGTCACAGGTGGGAACTGAAGAAAATGACTTTTATAGACAGGTGGCCTCTTTGCCCAGGTTGATTTCTATGGAAAGTTTCTTTTTGGGGTTATGAAGAGTGGCCTTTATACACAGGTGGCTGCTCTATAGAGGTGGCCGCTAAGACAGCTTTGACTGTATATGTTCTATTTAAATAATGCGGCTCACACACAACAACATGTGTATAATTTGCAGTTTCTATTCTCTTTTGCAATGGTATGAAATGCGTTCTAGCACTTGCATAGTTTCAGTCAATGTCTTGGCTTGTTTCAATGACATGCTTTTGTTTGTTGAATGGAATAAGACCTATCGACCAGCGTTGCTATTGCTTCCGAATGTATAACAGCGCGATTCAGGAACAGAAGGGAGAGAGACATCAGGAACGCGGCAAGCAACCGCCTCACCCAACGACTACGCGATCACTGAATATATTTCACAACAACGCCGGCACAACGCATACATTACACAATACATGGGGACACTAACATAGAACGAAAAACAACACATATGCTGACAGACGACGGCGCTACAGATTGTAGCTTTAAACTTGAGCATTATATGCCAGTGTATTTGTTCAATAGTAACTTCACATTCATCACTTTCTCATAAACTTCCATGGCATGTAGAATTAATTTAACTTATAAAAGATGACCTATGTGGTTGGACAATTTTCCTCTCTCGCAAACATTGGTCCAATTCATTACGAACAAATGCCTTCAAGCAGCCAAAGTATAGGCCTACAGCTTGTCTTCAAGAGTTTTGCCATATTTACAAATTTGTAGGGAGCAATTCAAATCAACAAGGCGGCTATAAGCAGTAGCCTAAACAGGCGATGCTATGAAACGTTGCAGAATCTATGGCAATGCTGTGAAGAGAGATCAAATATGGAAACCTGCATCTTACTTTAGGCATCCTTGCCGCAAAAAAAGAAGACAATCTGTAAGATACTCCTGACCATCGAACTCCTTCTACAAATCAACCCAGATGAAATTTCCTTTCAAATTGACGGAAATGACGATATCAAAATGAGCTGGACAGTTGCAGCTCACAGTCTACCTCGTGGCAAGTATTGTGTAGCGTATTGTGTAGCTTACAACACAGAAAGAAATTGCTACTCATTCTGATCAAAAGGGAAACTACTCGCTTTTCAAACAACAAGAATCAGATAACAAGGAAGGAAGCAGGAGATGCAGTGAGTCCAAGGAGGTAAGTAGTCTCTGTTTTTGTTTGTTAATGTTTTGACTGAGAACACAGCTTGCATGAGAAACAAGAAACGAAAGCATAATATTATGTCTGGCTGAAATTTTTAAGCAACATCATTTCTTCAGGTTGAGAACAGTAGTGAGATTTGATTCAGCCAAGCCAAGAAACCTCGCAACCAAATAACATGGCAGTCTGTATTCACATCCGGCCAGCAGTAACACGAAATAGTACAGAATTGTTCATGATTTGCAGCAGAGAGCGAGATAAATCCACAAGAATAGGCCTGTACCATTGATGTCTGACTAGCTATGCTTGCTACTGGTAATTGGTGGGCTTCAAATCAAGACATTTCATGTCACAAAATTGCTCGCCACAATATCACCAATCGATAAAATGGGCTAATTTGTTTACTTGAAAACCTTGTGAACTATCAAAATCAAGAGCATTATCGTGAAGTTTGGCTTTGAGAATAAAGAACATTCGTAAAACGCTAACAAGGAGAAACTTTGCACGCTGTGAGCGGCACATGTCCCTCGTTGTACCAACCACAGAGCGCAAATGAATGATTCAGGCTGAGAAGGACAAGCACGCTAGAAGAAAGGTTCAAGGTGCTGGGAGCTGTCCAAATGAATCAAACCAATTCCAATGTATCAAGCAGAAATTACTGGTTTCAAGTGCCAAATTGTGGCACACGCGTTTGCTCGTGCTTTTCAGTCATTCTTTCTGAGGTCGCAAATCTGAACACGAGAGGTTCTGAGTAGCATGCACAGCCAAAGAGACATACGAGAATTTGCAGGCCACGTAGTGAGTCAACAAGTAACTCTTTTGAAAAATAAGGACAACAATCAGTCAAGATATGAGCCAGGTGAGGTGCAATCGTGTTCAAAGAGTCACACATTTCGCGAACAGCCAAAAACAAAAGAAAGCGGTAACTGCGATGGTCGGTGAAGAAGAACAAACTTGAGAAAATAGCTGCCTATAATTTCTATTTATCATTAATGGCCTTTGAGCGTGCGACAATCGCAGTGAGACACAATACGAGTCAAGTTGAAGATAAAATTGTCGACAGAAGCCGGCCAGAACAACACATAACTGCTGCTTGGCATGAAACATGGTGTCCGCATGCTCCTCGTCAACGACCACAATCGCGTATGCTATCGTGAAAACATGTCTTACCTCCGACACGATAAATGTTGGAAGCAGGCAACATTTTGGACATTGGAGCAGAGCCCTCGTGTGAATTCTTTCCAGTCTTGTTCATAATAATTCAACATTGTACGCTGCCGAGGCAAACACCAGAGAACAAGGCCGCAAGACGACTCTAGTTAGTTCATTATCGCCAGTTGGTTTTCGGTTTTCAAGGACAACAGAATTTGTAATTATTTCGAAAAAATGCTTCCCTTGCACGCGCCACGTGACGTCATCGACCCCCCGCAAATAAAAATCAGTAGAAACAACAATGGACGACGCACACAGTCGGGAGAAAATAAAAGGTTTTTTCGAAGTTTTTCGACCTCTGTGGTCGACAATAGCAGTAAAAAGTGCCCTCTTCGTGTTTTTCTGTTTCGTGGTATACAAACTACCTTGTCATTTGGCAAGAATCATGTCGACCGACAAAATCTGAGCGGAGAGTATGGCCCCAGTAACCGAGTAACTCGACATTTGTATGCTAATTTATTCTACGCGGTGCCACTGATGATTATTCGCTGGGGCGTTCTGCTTCTTCTGCGATATAAGATCAATATGGGATAGAATGTTAATCTGGAACACGTAACATACTTCAAGGGACTACAGTCAAGTACAAGTGGGGTTCATTAGACGAAAGCAAAGCGATCTTGTCCAAGCATCGTCTGAAAATTTTGGGGAGCGACCGCCGTTCCACTTGAGTTGCTCTGGGGAGATGATTGACAGCTGGTGACTTACCGTGAATAATTAATTTGATATCACGTGACTATCTCGCAGGAAACAAGAAGAAGATGCATGAGGAAATTTCTGAACCATCAACTTTCAAATGTCGTGCGGAGTGTCAAAATGGATAGCTTATTCACACTTGAAGTTCATGACAAAATTGTTTCAGCGATTGTACCACGGCTAAACAATTGAATGACGCAATCCGGACTCTTCTCAATAAATTGTGCACATTGTATCGATATGCCAAAAACAAACTTATCACGTCAAACCTTATTCTCAAAAGGTATCTCAGCTCAGCTCAACTACTAAAATGCCACCATCTTTGATCAATTCATATCTGAAGCAGATTGTAGTGTTGAGTCCCTTTTCCAGCCGGTCAACGCTCCTTCGACAGTTTACACGAGTTTCTGTGAAGTAATCTGACAGTTTCAGTTTAATATAAAATTGGCCAGCAATCCTTTCTTTCATATGAGCTATACAGACACCCGGATGGATTTAATGAAAAATATCTACGGATAAGCTAAGGTCTCACAAGCTCTTTGACGCTATCGTTGTAAAGAATTTCCACGCGCAAAAGCGTTGGGCTATACGACTTCGTATATCTTGCTTGGAACAATGATGGAAGTTGGTCTGACCGTCTGACTCTCCAAATTTATTAACCTTCTCGTTGTAACTCCGAACACTTTACTTCTCGTTTGGGAAATCGAGCATTCTTTGGTGTATGGCTGTATAGAGATTCAGTGGAATACCTGTGTGTGCCATCAAGGCCGTATTGGAGGATTTTCTACAGAACATGCGCGGAATAGAGAACATAATTATAAGGTATAAGCTTTGTACACGGAAGTTTACGCCTTAAGGTGACATGGTAAAACAATCGTTCTCTTTTAGGAATCATGTGACCGTGTTTCTTGGCAGGAAATCAAATATAAGTTTTGCCTCTAAAGTTAATTGAAGCTTTCGTAACAGCTTATTTATTATTCTAAAAAAACAACAGTATTTTACAGCCTTTGGGGACGAGAATACTGGATCAAATGAGGGCACATATAATGTAGTTATACAGCGATAATGCTTTAAGCCGGAAACATTAAATAAAAACTCATGTCCTGCTATTGACGTATATAAACGTTTTTGAAACAAGTCAAAAGTAGCAACATATAACCAATCAGAAAGTTAGTCCTTAGCAATCAGCCAATAAGCAACCGATAAAGCGATTTCAAGTCTTAATTTAACTAGTTTTGTTAGCATCAATTATGTATCACAGTACTGTACAGAGAAATCAAGCAGACAAAAAATATTGATAGCTCTCTCGGTTTCTCTTCTTTGACAAACCCACTGCTTGTATGGGACACACAATGTCCACACTAGTTACACGACAGGGTAACACACCCCCAATATATAATAGCATTTAATGGTAACATAAATCCAATGGAATTCATCTAGATGAAGGAGGTCGGACAACAACAAAAACTAAATATCGAGAACCAAATGTTACGAATGTTTGCGAATTCAGCGAGCGGGATGTGCGAATGACGTGAATACGCAAAACTCACGCAATAAAGTCGATACCAAAACGTTAATCAATAACGTTGATATCGATCGTATAAGATATATCAATAATAATCATGCGTTTCTTTCATATCACCCTTATTGTCCAAATTGTCAAACGATCATGTCATGCCATCAACACGACAAAAACAATGAAGAATATAATTAAGACGAAGAAAATCTTGACTATGAGCCATCGATTTGACGTGATTGATTGAAAGTATTTCAAAATTTCAGTATGTGCTGCTTCAACGTTCATTTCTGTGTCTTCAACGTTGGCATCGATCCTGAAAACCAAAATTATACATTCATTATCAACCATCATCATCATGTATTTTTATATGGAGATATCAAATAACCAAAAAGATTGCACACGTAGAAGATACAGAAGTACACTAAATTTCATCATCATCATCATCATCATCATCATCATCATCATCATCGTTACATTAAAGTTAAACTTCAAAATCTAGGAATTAATTTTTCCTTGTTAATGAAAATTTTTTTTCCAGATTTTTCAAACAGTAATCGCAAACGTAAATTGATAAACGCAATTAAAACTAAACTAACATCTATATATAAGCAGCAGAGTATGAGCTCCTTGGAAGAAAATCGTAGTAACCAATTAAATTTTTACCGAACAATTAAACACGATTTCAATCAAGAGCAATACCTCAAAATAAATGATGTAATCTCTCAAAACGCTATTACCAAATTAAGAACCAGTTCTCACAAAATTTTTAAGGATTTAAACCGGAAGATACAAACGAGAGTTGCTCGAAGAGCGACTGTGTTTGTACTGTGACAGAGGAGAGATAGATGATGAAATTCATTTTTATTTTTCTGTCCCTTTAATAAAGAACACCGTAAACAATTTTATATTACTGTTGAACTGATTATTCCTACATTTCGATATATAACGTCTCTAGAAAAACTAAACTTACTCTTTAACCATGATTGTATGAAACTCTATAATTATCTAAAGAAATCGTTTAGTTTACGAAATACGAAAGAATAACTTTTTTCAGAAATACACGCTCTTATGATCTTGTAATATTATCACTTTATTGGTACATTTTGTAAATATTGTTTTATATGGTCTTGAATTGACTTGTAACAACATCTTGTATGTACTTACCACACACCTGTATTAAGGTATATTGGTAATAAAAAAAACATCAAACATCATCATCATCATCATCATTACTTGTTGTGATATGCCATAAGCCATTGGCTTTTTTCATGGGGCACATACATCATAAAACAAGGGAAAGTTACATATACTGTATGGGAATATTAACATCAAATGAATTTTAAAGAGGTAAAATAATAGTCCATAGGAATTTACATGACGACAGTTTATTGTCACAGTTTGTTAGAATACAGTTTCACAGTCTAGACATGTATTAACAATCACCTGTCTTAAGTGACCACCTTCCATACAAGACCACCTCAAGTCGTCATTCAAAGATTAAAAACAAACACATTGCCTGCACTCAACGACCGCCTGTCAAGAAGTCAATTTAAACTAGCACCTTGGGTAGCCGCCAAAGACAGGTATAATTGATCGACAAAATCAGCATACATCGCCGTGACAACATATTTTCGAGTAAATATTGCATAGTGTAAAACAGATTAACTTGGATGTACATCTCAAGCTACTGTTTGAACAGAAACAAATAGCTTCTCTCGAAGTGTCATTTTGTTTCTTGGTGTCAGAACCAAAGAATATAGATTAAAACCCTCTTAAAATACCAGTTAGCTGAGCTGCTGTGTGTAAAACCCACGCAAAGAACAACGGCCGGCTACATCTTCAAAGAAATAAAATGGTGGTGTTTACGTCAGATGACTTTTATGTAGAATGGGACTGAAGCGTAGCAGACGATAGTCGCACAAAACATGTGAAAGGATTTGCTAAGACAGGTAACTTGGTCGACAAATGTAAACACTTTCCTTTGAGAAACAGCTCATCAATCTCAAGCCTCAAGCTAAAGAAAACTGCAAATAGAACCTGCATGTCGTAAAAATGGAAACCTTATTACTACAAATTGAAAGAACGTTTTGTAGATAAATAATAATGATAGTAAAAGGCGAGGTGCAGAGTCTTAGGCGTTCAGTTTTGCCATGTGCAGAAGCATGCTATTAGCAGAAATTACATTTACCCAAATGCCATTCTACCTCACTACCTATCTACAGATGGAAGACCCTCAAGAATGTTTTGTTGAAACTCGAAACTGTTTAGAATAATAAAGTCAGTGTCTGCATTGGTCAGTACTTTTGTCAGCTCATTGGTTAACCGGCACAGACCAGACATGCAAAAGAAGCCATCATGCATGTACGATTTTCCATATTCTGTTTCTACATATAAATGTCTCACCGTTGAATCTGCTCCTCCTGTTCTTTCACCATGTGTGCAAGGCTCTGAAAAATGCCGCCAAGTTCGACGATCGTTTGTTCAATGCTCTCCATTGCAGTGGCACGTGTGTCGATGTATTTATCCTGTGTAAAGATATGAGTGAGAAGTATGACAACGAAGATCACGCAAACAGAGGCAGCTGTGAGGAGAGTCCTAATCAAAAACCGTCAAACTGAAGCAATTCATTACTGTAGCCAATAATGAAGCTTTACGTTCAAAATCACTGGGAACTATTCAGCATTTCACGCAAGCAAGAGAACCGTGGATCGTTTCTTGTATAATATGCGGATAAAATTACTAGCACATGATAAGACGCGTCAATATAACCATTATTACTATTACTATCATTATCATCATCATCATTAGATGCAGCACCAATAAGAGTGAAATCTCTACCTGTTCCTCCATGAGCTGCATGTCATGGCTATTCATGAGAGGTTGTTGTTGATTATCGTGATGACCGCCACCCCCGAATGACATATCAATAGCAACTGCGCCGCCACCATCGTTGACATTTGAAAGCGGAGGTCGTGACGTTCGATGAAGAACAGAGCCACCGTTCATAGCTGCGGAGGGCAATGTATCTGTAACAGGACCCTGCGAGAATTGATCACGTCTTTGTTTTTGCTGCTTCATGTTCTGAAGAAAGTGTAAAATATCCAATTCAATTATCACGTCATTACTATCTACGTCAAAAATGACATATAGTTGACTACATCACAATTACAAAGAGCTCTGCATTTTTAAGGTATGTAACTTCATCACAACCACGAGAAGTTGGTTGAAATCATACCTCTGTTCGCACTTCTAAGACATCTTTGAAGTCTTTAGACATGTGAGCAAGCTTGGACTGCAATAACAAATGAGAATTCATAAACCCATTGCCACTGCTCCATATCGTCATGTCGTTTACAAATGTTTCTATTGATTGTCAAGCCGGCATAAATCCATCTGCTGCATACGTTTTACAAATATAAACTCTTTCCTTCATATATCATCATCAAAATATATTAACCAATCCGTCATGCTCAGTCCCAATGAATTTCGGTATATAAGTGAGTTCACCTCTGCCAAAGGTGAAGATGCCAGAAAAATTGAAATGCAATCAACCGAACTCTTGTCAATGATGGCCAATTTCGAGGATTGTTCTTGGCTGTCAAAATTGTCTAAATTCTACTCAAAATCATGTACCAGAAAACACTTGCATCCCGACATGCATTAGGACTGCGCTTCGTCAATTCCTATATATACCCATCTATTGTCTACATTGTATTCTCAAAGTCACAAGCGTCTTCGTAAAGTTACATTTCTGTATAGTCCTTCTCACGATATCTTGATGGTACATTGTAAAAGATGTGCTACAGCTGTGAAAATGTGTGAAAATGACAAATTGCATAAAGAACATGAGAGTGTTTCCAAATCAATAAGAGTTATAAAAAACAACTTGACAAAAGATATTCTTCACATGTCATACAGTACAAATTATTGTTTCTGATAGCTGCGCTGATACTGGTGGAATACTGCTGAGTAAATGCAAGCAGATAAAGTTGAGCTTTACCTGTAAGGACATGACGACCGTGTGGGAGTGAGTCTGAACATGTTTACTATTTGCAGAATTCCTGCCGTTCACCACCTGCAAACAAATAGCCAGAATCAGTCACGCCTGCCATGCATACCATGAACTGCAAGTAGTCAAGTCAAACCTGTATTAGCGGCCACCACTATAGAGCAGCTACCTGTGTATAAAGGCCATTCTTCATAACCCAACTATGACACTTTCTATATAGAAATCAACCTGGACAGAAAGGCCACCTGCCTATAAAGATCATTTCCCACAGGTCCCAAAGGTGACCATTAGAGACAGGTTTCGTTATATGTACCTGGAATGAAACATAATGAGTCAATTGCTACTAAAAACCAACCTGTTGCAAATCAGAAATTTGCTTGTTCAAATTTGTAATGTCCTGCAAATGCAAACAAATTTGATATCAGTTCATTAGACAACGACAAACTGTTTACCAATCAGCAACATGCCGCTGATTGTTTAAAATGCATTGATAATTAACATGTGATCCATACCTGCTTGATAATGTATGTGAGTTCTTGAATTTCAATTGGTTTGTCATCGAACAGCGACTTGCGCTTTGCCACTGAAAACAACACAACAACATTAGACAGGTTGCACAATTAGGCTGTGTTCTTAGTTCGTCTTGTTTGTTTCTATTTAGCGACCTCGTGTCACCTCTGTACCAAGAACCATTTTACAAAGTTGTTATTATTTTTGGCATGTTAGCTTACAAGTGAGAGGTTCAGTGCAAGGGAGGCAGAGCACAAGGCCCATCCAAAAAAATTTTCAGAGTTCACCTCAAGAGCAACACAACAAGAAATTTGTTGTTACAAAATCATGTATAAAATTTACCATGGCAATTAAAATTATCAGCATCATCATCATTTATTCTGAAATCTGGAAGCTAATTCAAGCATTTTACAAGGAGCAGAAAACGAGGTTACAAATCCAGGATATAACGTTGCGTTACTAAGACAATGTCACCACATCACATATTGACAATTAAGAACAATGAGCCTCAGCTGAATCTATCGATACTTACATATTGTCAATTTCTCTAGCTTGGCAAACGTGTTACTGATATCCTTGCCAATTTGTCTAGAAATAAAGATTAAGAATGAATGCTCAGATTTTCTTCAAGAAGGAACATTCTTGAATCTAAAATACAAAGTTTCGCGATTCAATTTGAAAATAAATACTACAATAGGTAATGATAAATATTTATGTTTATAAAGTCCAATTTGTCGTAACTAATGAACATTTGTCTTACTCGGCAACCTTCTGAGTTGACGGCCATTTTCAAATGTTCCCATTTTTAAACGCTTATACAGTGAAACCTGTCTATAACGGTTACCTCTGGGACCTGAGATACGGTAAATGACCTTTCTGTCCAGGTTGATTTCTATAGGAATTTGGGGTTATGAAGAGTGGCCTTTACACAGGTGGCTGTGCTATAGAGGTGCCCGCTAATACAGGTTTAACTGAGTGTACAATACTATTTAATTGCATTGCGATAATTAGGAGATCCCAAGTCTGTGATAAGAGACCACTTTCTATCGTTCCCATAGGTAGTCACTAAAGCCATAATAATAATATAGACGATCCTCTACATGAAGAGGCCGTCCCTCTTCCTCTTAATGCACTTATTACATAAACTACGCCATAAATCACGGTTAGACGCGGCTGACAAAGTAACACCAAACAAAGACAAATCAACAATCAATACTAAAGCCATAGTTGAACTGTAGACAATAAATGAGAACAATGAATAATAACTGATGTCTGTTAATGTGCCTCGTTACTGTGATCATTGTAATCTCGTTTCCGTGCTTGTTAAAGTGATTGTGCAGTTCCTGTTTCGCCAGTGAGGTGCTTGTTATCTTGGCAGTATGTCGTTGTGATTATGAACATATCTACCGTATTACCTTGTCGTCTATTCGGACCAATTATGACTGTGTACAGAACGTCTATATCCTACATCATCTACCCTTATATCGCTGCGAATACAACAATAACTAACAGTACGGTTCAACAGACAGCACCTCCAATGACAGGTAGGCCTATGTCCAGTTGGGGCGGGCAACAGGAGAACTGATCAGTTATTAACCCTTGTCCTGCTATTGACTGGGGATACACGTTTTCGAAACAAGTCAAAAGTAGCAACATATAACTAATCAGATAGTTGGTCCCTGGCAATCAACCAATCAGCAATTGATAAAGCAACTTCCAGTCTTCATTTAACTAGTTTTATGAGCAGGACAAGGGTTAAGAGCATTGATGCTTGTGTAAGTCAGGAAATAACCGATTGTCAAAACATTAAACTGTTTGCACGAAATTGTAATTGCAATAAGAGCAGAGCTTTCACATGGAACAGAAATGATCCCACATGTACAACAAAGGCAACATACTTGGCAAGTACAGTGAATTGACTGGCTTGTTGTCGAATACCATTTTGCTTTGAAGAGCGTGAATGGGACAGAGTTCCATTCTAAAATCAAAACGTGTTCAAAAGATCTTGTTAGTAGAATTGAATATTTGCAAGATATTACAACAGTGATGTGAAATATGACAAAATCATCAATGATAGTAGAACGCCTTAGTGTAAACTAGCATTACCAGATGTTTTTATGTAGTTAAATGTAATTTAGGTAAAGTTAAACTCAAACTACAGTGCAAACTGCAATAGGGTTGTAATGGAGGCAGGTTTCATTGTGGCGCAGTAGGTTTGGTGTGTCATCAGGCAGTGCATTATTGCTACCAATCTCATTGCCACGCAAATGGCCTTGATGGTGGGGTGTGAGCAGCAGCTCCTCGCCATTGCTTCTGCCTGTGAGATCCTAGAAGATTTGCTTTACCGGAATCTGTGCATTGGCTGCAAATCGCAAGCAACGTTAGGCCTTGCACCTCTATAAATATGATGACTGGGATGCTAGGAATTTCCCCACCCTCCCTCTCCCTCANGAACGTGTGTAGGAAATAGTAGAGAACAGTGAAAGAACAACAGACAAGAAACAGACAGCAGAGAATAACAATTAAAAGAATTCAATGGCAAATTACTGAAAGAGAGCAATGGGAGAACCACCTCGAGAAAATTGATGACACATGACTCACAATCCAGCCATGACCATTAAACTGTTGCAAACTTGATGCCACAGAGTGATAAAGCAAGAAACTACTTACTCCTATGATAGAATGTTATGCTTAATAATCAAGTAGCGTGCTTTGTGTTTTGTAGCTCCATTTTATCCCAGTAAACACAAGAAGTCTATTGGACGTTGTCATGACGTCTAGTATTTGCTGTTATGGTAAAAGGCCAATTGACAATTCATGTTCCTGATCATTCTAGATATTCCTTATTTAAAGGAAATCATCGCTCCAAATCGTCATAATTTTGCTAGAATTGTTGCAGAGAAAGTCCTTGTACACATATGTGATGCGAGTATAAATCATTTATCTAGCCTGTACACAGTGTACGGATGCTGCCTACGTGCAAAAGCATTTCTCAATCAAAATGATCCACTAGTAGCTTTTGAATATATCCAACCTGGGATTGCAAAACTGGGGTTTCGAAAAAGTTTAGTTTTGGTTTTTGCTCATGAAAAAGACTTGCATATAAGCATCATTAAAGTATGCATTGCTTCTAGACGATTCTGTGAGCTTGCTGCGACAGCAACATGGGTGTGTTCATGGTGTGTTTGACTGCAGAAACAAATCCAAGAATACTGTGGCTATACACTAAACGTCACCATGGTAGATTCTTCTTATTACAGTCAATGTTGTTTGATCAAGCACCACTGGCTAACTTCTACTTACAGTGCAAATAAAAGAGAAAAGATTCCATAAAATATCCTCCAAACCACTAGCAAGTGGGAGACAGTCAGAACCTACAGATACCCTCAGTAAATTAGCAGTATTATATCGTAAGACATATTATTACCGTAGTAGATCAGTCTAGATTAAAGAAGATACAAGACAACCCAAACCCCACCAACCGCATAGACCCACGGCTTACCATAGTAACCGTGAGTCAAAAAGCGTAGATACTGTGTACAGCGTCAATGATCTGGGGGTTAGCCAAAACACAGTTATGCCTTGGTATAATATGCCGATCCTTATCTATTAGGTCTATCAAAACAAGTACGAATGTAAACTCAAACACATACGGACATATACCGCAAGATGCTACAGCTATGGATACGGTGGTTTTAAAATCAAATGCGATATACCTGTCTAGACTTGAGTGATTTCACAGCGGACACAAATTCAACCGTTCTGTCTCTGCATGACATGTTGACATCGACTGAGTCGAAGAGCGGATCTGAATGTATTTCGATTGCTTCAGACGTTCGTCCTTGGAATGACTGAAACGAACCACTATGAGAACAATCGGTATCTTCCTCTTTGCCAAAAGAAGTCGTTCTCCGTCGTCTGGTTAGCATCTAGTAATTCCACTGTTTGCGACTAAAAAGCTGTGTAAACTTTGAGTCACAAACGTATTCAATCCACTGATAACAGACAGGCAAATTATTCCTTCAAAGAACACTGTGGGGAATCCGCATTTTGACCAATTACTGACTCCAACGCATTATATTGACTTGGCGTAGATGCTCCCACTTATCTACAAAATAGTGTGACGTCTTCAAGAAAGTCAAGCGTTGCCAGCGATTTCTAAGCGCAGCCAAGCAGATCCTCAAGATGAATAGGCAGTAATCCAGTTAAATAGGCAGTCAGGTATATTCCATCCAATAGCTACTTTTGTATGATATCTAGTAGAGATGTAAATTCGTATTATTGTGATGGCAACATTTTATCATCCTCTTGGCAAACGATGGATGTTTTGAAAGATCAGAGATGACGAGACGTGGACAAGACGACGTCAAGGATCAGCGGCATGTAGCCTCATGATGATGTCAGCCTCGCTAACACTCTCCATATTCGAATCCGAATCGAAAAGATCGAAATCCAGGAGAAAATGCGGTATAATTATTAGAAAGTAGAATTAACTATTGATTATTTCTTTTGCATGAGATTTGATTAATTTAATAAATGGCGTGCTTCTTTGCTCCATGCAGACGATTGCTAGGTCGTTCAAGATCTTCAGGCCACCGTCCACGATATCCAAAGCAAATTACTATTTACAGTATTTAGCAAACATATGTTTTGAATCATACTCTAACGAGCAAAATCACAGTGAAAAGCAATAATCGGGGCTCAGGCAGTTGTGAGAATAAGATCATGAAGCCGATTTAGGATCATGGAAAAGTTCTCCCTCCCTCCCATCACAAATGATGGACTCAAAGGTTTAAAAACCGTGTGCATTTTTAAACGGCGTCGGATAACTCAACTGCTGATAAATTGAATCTTCCTCATTTCATGCCAATAATTATGCTTTGAAGTGCCTTGTCATTAAAATTTGTCAATATCAAAAGAAACTTTGCATATTTGCCAAGCAAGATAATGATCAGAATAACAAAATCCAACAAGTTACCAGAAAACTTTCTGCATGGAAGGTATGATCACAGTAATTTTCAAGTATAGGTCTAATTAAATAGATATTTTTATTTTTGCATATATTTTCCCTCCTTATCCTTTTTTTCTTGTAAATAAAGGCTTCATCATAATTTTAAAGAAGCTAGTTTTCACATAGGATTGAAGAAGTCTTCAATATCTTGATAAACGTGAACCTGCTAGCGATCATTTCATGTGCGATGGCAGACTGTTCCACGATGGTCGCCCAATTACTGTAATGCATTCATCAGCATCATTTATGAGGTAAAATGCTTTTTATGCCGATCCGCTAACAAAGCCGCAGCTATGAAATCAATTCGCATAAGTTTGAATAATCAGTAAGTTTTAATTTTGTACATCATCGCTCATAATTTATAAATATGGGATCATCAGAAGAACTTTTCCCCATTTCCTCCATATCGGATGTGCCGGAAAGAATGACATTGTGATCGAATCGGACAAGTAGGATCGGGTTGGGAAAGATCTCAGATCTCAAACGCAAACACTTCTCGCTTATGTACGCCAGATGTGTACAGTTTTGAAATAAGCTTTTAATTGAACTAACATGATTTCAAATTAAAATCTGTCATCCAATCAACTCATTAAGCATTTCTTGAAAAGTGGTCATTTTCAAATGACAGTTATAGGTGTCGACGGCCTTATCGAAATTTGAACTTGAGCCAGGCAAGTTCTTTAATCATCATTACGGTAAATACTAATAGTGTATTAATCAGTATACTTTATCCATTCTTATTATAATTATTTTATTTACGATTCTGTAAAGCATAAATTATCTGTATTGCAGTGGAATACGAGTAAAAGAAGAGCAATCAATTCAACTCGGGTTATTTCCTTGTTGAGTTTACAGACGGGAGAATGAGTACTGACGTTTGCTTGTTGCATTGTAACCATAGAGATCGGAGAGGCAAACGGTGCCTCGTTTACGTTGATGTGCTGTTGGAGGTTCACTGCGTTTGAATGGCTAACCTACCCAACCGCAAACACGAAGTTCACACGATGACCCAACCGTTATCAAAGTTGGCGGGTGCCCCGACGATTGACGACTGAATTTTCGCCTGCTCTAGCTTCTGCCAGGGCCAATTAGCAAAATGGCGTCCTGCAATCTTCGACGGTTGTTAAGTGTCGCCCTTATGACATTGCCTTATCTACTTGTTGGCGGATTTGACCTTGCAAATGAAAATTCCGTATCGTTGGAAGGACAAAAAGAAGATGAAATCGCCAACAGCCATCGCACTGATAGTCTTAGTATGTTGATATTAATATCGTTGCTTATTTCTACTGTGTTAATGATATGGCTCTTCAAGATCAGACGATTCAGTTTCTTTCACGAGACGGGGGTTGCGATGATCTTTGGTATAGTCGTTGGAGCGATCATTCGCTATTCGGAAGAAAAAGAAGGATTCGAACGCCCAGTGCATGTGACCAATTGCGAGAACATCACAGTGGCCCCCCGTATTATGAGCATCACTATCAACGGAACGGATTACTCCTATGCGCTGAATGGCATCGTGGAACATCTCAAAGGTCCAGAACAGATCAACGATCTCGAAGACAAGTCTTCTTTTAATCCTGAGATCTTTTTTTACGTTTTACTTCCTCCGATTATATTCTTCGAAGGATATCAATTACAAAGACGCTATTTCTTTCGAAATCTCGGCGCCATATGCACTTATGCCTTCTTTGGTACTTCCATCTCATGCGCTGTTGTTGGTGGAATGATGTATGGATTCAATAAACTAACAGGCGTTACGGAAACGTTCGATTTTCCAGAATGCCTTCTATTCGGTGCTATGATATCCGCAACGGATCCGGTAACGGTTCTCGCGATCTTCCACGATCTACACGTCGATGTCGATCTCTACGCGTTAGTATTCGGCGAGAGTGTGTTGAACGATGCTGTTGCTATCGTCTTGTACCGCGCCATTGAGACTTATTTGGCCTACAATCCTAGCGAAGTCAGACAATTCGACATGTTTTCGTTCTTCACGGCCGTCGGAGAATTCGTCTCTATTTTCGCTGGCTCGTTATTTATCGGGATTGCCATGGCATGCGCTACCGCTTTGCTTACTAAGCTGACAAAGATCGGGATGTTCCCCATTCTGGAGACTGCATTGTTCTTCCTTATGTCCTATACGACGTTCTTGGCGGCAGAAGTTGCCGATTGGTCGGGGATCGTCGCCGTCTTGTTCTGCGGCATTACTCAAAAACATTACACGCACAAGAACTTATCACCCGAGTCGGCGATTCGAACGACGCAAACGTTTGAAATACTCAACTTTCTTGCTGAGAATTTTATCTTTTCATACATTGGCTTATCGGTATTTTTATTTCAATTTCATCAATGGAATTTCGGATTCATTGCAGTAGCATTTCTGGCAATACAAGTCGGTCGATTTCTTAACATCTATCCGCTTTCGTTAATGGTCAACGCTGGTCGGACGCGAAAGATCCCTGTTCGCCAACAGAATATGATGATGTTCTCAGGGTTAAGAGGTGCCATTGCCTTTTCACTTGCAATACGTAACACAGTGTCAGAACCACGACAAATGATGCTGACAGCTACATTGTCAATTGTCATGGTGTCTGTGATATTCATCGGTGGCATCACACAGCCTGTTACTAAATGCCTTGGAATACAAACTGGGATTGATGAAGTTGAAGAAGAATTCAAAGCGAAACGCCTCAGTCTCATTGATATTCACGATCCAGCAAGTACAGCAGAAGATCGAGCAGAGAAAAAGAAATTCGAGAAATCATGGCTGGTTAGGACATTCTCAGGGTTTGACAACAAATACTTGAAACCGATTTTCACTGACGAATTAAATGATTAGAAGTGATTTGGTATTCACATTGGCTGGTCCAAGAACGCTGAACAACTGAACTGCCTCGCAAGATACGATATAAATACGATCGTCAGACGTGGATGCGAAAGGCAAAGCGATCCTTTGCGTCGAGAAAAGAACTCTCAATCGATAGAGACCTTCAATATAAGAGGTCAAATGGAGATAGAACCGAAAGGAAAATTGATCAGGAAGTAAAAGAAATCTCAAACGCCAAAATAAGACTCCAAAATGAACGATACAATTGCAAATTTTCCCATCTCAATATCAAGATCAATAATAGAGGTCAAATGGAAATAGGAAAATTGATCAGGAAGTAAAAGAAATCTCAAACCACAACGCCAAAATAAGACTCCAAAAATGAATATAATTGCAGACTTTCCCATCTCAATATCAAGAATCTCGAAGCAATATACGCCACTCAGATAAAAGACCATTCGCTGGAGACAAAATATCTCATGGGAAAATTGACCTCCAATCAAAGTACATTTTTGCATTTATCAAGCCACATCTTCAGTTGTGTCAACAACAGCAAGTTCTCGATTCTCATACGACAAGAAACCATTGACATCAATCAAGATATTGACAACCGTATCACCTTGGTAACTGAAAGAAGAAGAAAATAAATACAATAAGACAATGAAATGTAATATTTCTTCCACGCTGCTAAATTACAAACATTGTCGGACTTAAAAACAGGAAATTAGAAAAACAGCAATCAAGTAAAGAATACTTAATTAGCTACAGTTGATTTTGAATAAACAAAATAGCATATTATAGTTTTTTTAAAGAGAAGCTACAGTTTAAAAAGTAGACGTTGCATAAATAAGACTTTCCTAGCCTATATGAATATATTGCTAAGTTGAGGTAAAAGTTTAACGTTAAATCGTTCAATCTATCATTACAGATATTGCTCGAACAATCAAACAATCAAACAATCAACAGGCTCAAACAATCTACAATGAACAAACCGTGTAACTGACTTAAAACGCATCACAAATGAAATCATTGTGGTCAAATTTGTGTTGATCAATTGCTCCCAAACAAGATGAGGACTAAGATTAAGACATAATATAAAGAAAAAGGTATAACAGTGAAACCTGTCCTAAACGGCCACCTTAAGTCTTGAAGCAAATTCGTCGTCATCATCGGGCGGTCTTTATAAACAGGTTAATTTTACGATAAATGGTGACCCCGACCACTTGGAGCAACCTTCGCCAGCCCTCACCACTGATCCCTCGACTGTTGCTGCTGTTCGCAAGGTTCTTATTGAAGATATCACCCTGGGGCCTTACTCATGGACCGGGACTAAAGCGTAGTCCGAGACCAAACGTCTAATCTGGACTAAATTACTAAAATCTGTATATGGGACTTGAGATTTAGTACCGGATTATGCTTCAGTCTCGGTCCATGAATAAGGCCCCTGGAGGAAACCAGGAATACTATATTCTCTACGATTCATCTGACCAAGACAGCATGCTATAACGTACCTGCTAATCAGATCTTGTAGGGTAATTCGGATCGGATCGGCAGGCTTGATCATGTCAAAGATCTCGTCCTGGAAACAAAAATATTAACTAAAATAAATCAACGAGTTTCCAAACAGATTATCCTAAACATACAAGATTGGGCATTAGTCTCACTTTCACATCCTGCAGAGAAACCGCCTCGTGTCCATGCTTTGCCATCTGCTCTTGAATATCCTACAAAAGTCACAACAATTAAATTGGCTGCCATCTTGAAACTATTCAAAACACAACTGTATAATAATTATTTAATAAAATTTGAAAACATACCACGTACTCCAGTTGGACAAAACAAAATATATAAGAGGCATCAACTTACTCTAAAGAAGTAATTGATGGCAAACGTGTTGAGAAAGCCAACGTTTTGAACGTCGAGGATTCGGAATAGATATTGCAAAGCCTGTGTCGAAAACGAAATAAATAACACCTATAAATACAGGAGAATTCTGAAAGTCTAAAAATACAAAACTACAAGTGAACCTGGTTAAGTCAGGATCTGTCTTATGCCATGTGTAGAATGATATATCTTCCCAGAAACAGATGGAAACTGCATGAGCATCGTCCCGATACATTGTGAAATTTAGTGGGTTATGAGAGGTCTTGAGTTGCTATGGGGATTTATGACAGCCAAGAACATTGTAGAAATTGGCAATCATAGATATAAATAGGGTTGGATGAACTCCGAACAAAACCAGCTCCGGTAGTCTGCGCATGCGACAAAGATTCAACTCAACGGCACGATATTGTGTTTGGCTAACTGCAGTAGTTCTAGCTTCTATTGATGCAATTATCTTACATATAAAATGTATCTGATCTACTGGATATTCACACAGTCTGATAATATTTCGAAATCATGGAAAACTCAATCAGAATAGTGTAAAATTTACTAATCGGTGGAGAGAGGAAAGACACGTAGGATTTGTATATGTCAGTCAAACCTGTATTAGCGGCAACCTCTATAGGGCAGCCACCTGTGTATAAAGGCCACTCTTTATAACACCAAATGACACTTTCTATAGAAATCCACAAGGACAGAAAGGCCACCTGTCTATAAAGGCCAGTTTTCTCAGGTCACAGAGGTGACCGTTATAGACAGATTTCACTGCATTCGTTTTCTATTCAATGAGATAATCAAGTGAGCTTTAAACTGCTCTCACAAGCTTTTCAAGCAGCTATTGTGTGACCCTGTGACGCACAATAACTTTGTACGTACAGTGAAACCTGGCTATAACGGTCACCTCTGGGACCTAAGAAAAATTACCTTTATAGACAGGTAGCTTTCTGTCCAGGTTGATTTCTATAGTAACTATCATTTTGGGGTTATGAAGAGTGGCCTTTATACACAGGTGGCTGCTCTATAGAGGTGGCCGCTAATACAGGTTTGACTGTAACTGATTAGTCGATTACAGGGTTAACATGCATACAAGGTTACTACGCAATTATCACAATAATTATAGCTACAGTATAATTCTAACATATAGGTCAACACTTTAAGGCTTTCCCTGACGTTTTTTGCTATTATGAAATGCGACTAGGATGTACAATGATTGATAATTACAATTAAATCTGAAAAGTGGAAAATAAAAAGTGGTCTTCTAGCACAGGTGGTCGCTTTGTACAGGTGGTCACTAAGTACAGATAAAATTAATTGTTATAACCAAGGATCAGTTCAAAATGGTATCTTAACCCTTGTCCTGCTATTGACGTGTATATACATTTTCAAAACAGGTCAAAAGTAGCAACACATAACCAATCAGATAGTTAGTCCTAAGCAAGCAACCAATCAGCAATTGGTGCAGCGACTTCAAGTCTTCATTCAAATAGTTTTAGGAGCAGGACAGGGGTTAAAACGGGTTGTCTATTAACATAGATGCTCGTTAGGAAGGGCTGGGTTGTGTGCAAAGGTTATATATTGCATGCAATAACTTGCACCAAGAGTCAATCGCCTTGGATAATCGTTGTCGTAGTTCAGCAGCAGTAGATGTAGCTACTACTAACGAGATTATGCAGGTAAACAACATCACAAAGATGTTAGCACTCTTGGTTATGGCAGTCCAGCATACCTGTGGTTCTTTCTTGTTTTCAAGTGCCAACACGAAATCAAGGTAGGTTTTATAATCCTGAGAAGGAAAATCAAAACATTTCAATTTTGTTGAGAAATCACAAACATTAGCTTGATGTAACACTGTAAACATGTTATGTTTAGTTAAACAATTCCAATAATATATGGTCTGTTCTTTTGTATCTTCAATGTAAGATTTCAGTATTTTGTTAGAACGCACAACATCATTTACAGAAGCGACACTATCAAGGGTTAAAAAGCAGTAACTCCAACAAGGATGCTATAAATTTAGCAAACACTGCTTAAAGTCAAGTAGCACATACTTAAAGCTGAGACACATTCATAGAAATTAAATAAATGTCCATACCAGTAACCATCTTTAAAAAATCTATTCCTTTGTCAGAAGACCACTAAATAGTATAATTCATCTCTAGAAAGCGGATATATGTGTCAAGAGGACATTTGATGAGTTTTCGCGAATAAGACGGCGTGACAAGGAATGAAACATGTACAAATCTACCAACAGAAAACAGTGAATAGGGAAGATATGGCTAAGTTACAAACTTTGAGAGCTACACTTCAAAACTAAGTCCAATAATTTAAACACAATGATTACTGAACAGTGTTATTCTACTGTCAAGAATCAAACTCACCATTTCACCTTCGTAGGTCAGACATTCTTGGAAAACTCGATTGAGAAAGACGTTTGTTAATGTGCCAGTGCCATATCTAAAAATTCAACCATTGCACATCTGATAATCAGTTTCTTGTTACTCTAGAACACCCAATGCTAACAAATGATGCCAAGATACTGTAACACATTAACATTATGTTCAGTCTAACACGGGACTCCAAAGCAACAATAAATTGAATGATATGACTATATACTCAGTCTTCTTATAGACTGTATGTATAAGCGATTGTAATGCATGCAATGCAATGAAATTTTGTCAACAATTTCAACATAACAGTTTTTTTTTGAACGTGTAGATGGGAAAATGTATTAGTACGACAACTTCACTAGTTCAACAGCTGAATCATGTTTCAACATCGAAGGACAATTGTGAAATAATTGGTTGTCCATCAACAGTGCCAAACGAGCAAGAACAACTGTCACAGAAAGTTGGAACAGAAAACTTGCTCGTGTTAATTTAGCTAAAGATACCGGCAGCGATGTCCTCTGAGCACAACTACATCCACTGCAAATAATATACAAAACTCAATGACTCAAGCTATGATGTACCTACAGTGATTTGTTTACCTTTTTAGCTCTGCCTTGCTCAGCATTCCATTGTGATCTGTGTCCAGATTTAAGTACTGACCTAAAGCAAAAATCCATTAATTTACAGAGCAATATTCAATTTACATAGCAAAAATTACCTATTAGTGGACAGTCATCGTAGCATCTATAGGCTTAATGGTCATCCCTAGACGTGCTGAGACATTCATTTCAAAGATTCGTTTTACAGGATCCTAACAATTATAAACAGGTAAAAGATTAGGATAATTGGAAGCAAACAAGATCACGTTACTAACTCACCGTAGACTCGTAATGCCGAAGGAGCTGAGAACCAATTGGCTTCTTGTTTTTCTTGAGAGACAACTTCATCACGAAGCTGAAAAATGAAGAACATGATCACATAATCAAAACAGCTTCGACTTGACAACTACAATGTGGTCCAACCTGTCTCAAGAAACCACCTTCACATGGTCTCGTAAAAGGTTGAAACATCACAATTTCACTGTCGTACACCATTTCCTATGTTTCCATGAAGACAACGGAAAAGGTGAAACATTTGTTTTATGATGATGTTGAACATTTGTACAGCAGTCACAGCATGCTGACGAACCTACAAGCCATGAACGGCGATATTTCAAGCAATTCAAGCAAGATTTAAGAGACCACTTACCATTGCAACCTTGAATGATCTCTTAAGACAAGTTTGACTGCAGTTTAGAATTGTTGGCAGCAACTGTGTATCTCCCTCACAGTTTTCTTGTCCAGTGTTATCCCCAAGATGATAATCTAATCACCATAGCAACAACCTTTGACTCACCTCTAAGAGATCATCTAAGAAACTACATGCCAAGATGTCTTGAATTTTGATGCGCCCTAATGAAAGAACAAACACGTCAATGAAGGGTTTGACGAGTGGTAAGCTGCATTTATATGCTGACATAGAATGTGGAATGTGGACAACCAATAACGCCATTGTCGCTGTGCAAAATGGGATGTCATGACAACAGTCATATCTGGTCCCCATTATAAGATGAAAGCCGTGCTCACTTTTAATGACATAAAGAATCACACAAAACACAAAGACAATCATTTCTGGTTTGACGCTACCTAATTAACCCTTGCCCTGCTCATAAAACTAGTTAAATGAAGACTTGAAGTCGCTGTATCGATTGCAGATTGGTTGATCGCTAGGGACTAACTATGTGATTGGTTATATGTTGCTACTTTTGAAATGTTTCGAAAACGTGTACACACGTCAATAGCAGGAAAAGGGTTAACTAGTGCTAGTCTACATCCAGCTTCAAGCAATCATCAATATGGGTTGAGAACACAACATTCTAAGATCAGCAGCAAACTATGGAATGTCAAGTGTGAGACCTTGAGGTACTCCAGATGCGGCAGGGTACAAATCTTATTATCAGAAACCACATTATTGAGAAGTTCATAGCAATAACGAATAGGACTTCATTAAATTACATCACAATGTTAATGTGTGCAGAAAACAAGGAGCATGTTGTTTGTCACAGTCCACGAACAATGCAACTGCATCAATGAAATGAAATTCAAGGCTTTGATAGTCCACAACATCTTGTTTCCCACAGAAAATGACATAATAGCACAAGGCTGGACAAGTGGCAGTAGCAGAATACCTGTTCGCATGGGATCCAGAAAAAAGTAGAACTTCCTCACAGCCGTACAAACATAAAATGAGTAGAAACTCTTCTCAAGCCCATCCAGCTGAATAAATAAACACAAACGCTCAAAGTTATATAACATCCATACTAACATATAGCTCGAAATGAAATGTAAAGTCTCTGACCAAACTCTGCAGCCACACCCGTGCTTGCAGTTTAATTTATGTAATATAAAGACAACTTTATGCCACAATTAATCTCCTGTAGCCCCTCTCAAAAATGGCAAAGAGTAGAGGATATTTTGCAATCGTTGACGTTACAAGTAAACACATGTATGTCTGTTGAACTTCGTGTTCTGTATAATTATACGTTAGTTACAACGTTATAACTAATTAAATGGAGCTGAAAGGTACATACAACTAACTTAAATATTAATATTGCATTACTCACAATTTTGAAATTTTCAAATACAGTAGAACTTGTCTGAACGACCACCTGTCTAAAGAGACCACCTGCCATACGAGAACACCTGTCTGAAGAGACCGCCTGTCTTGAGAAACCATATTGAAGTGGTCTCTCAAAGGTCATAACAATACACGGTACCTGTGCTGCTAAGCAACCACCTGTGTTAAGCAGCCATTTCTCATTTGCTACTCGGCTGGTCTCCTAAGAAAGGGTTGACTTATTCACACTCTTGTCTAGAAAAACATGTTTAACTTGAAGTACTGGTAAGCTACTTTTGGTGTAACCTGACTGGAAATTTTCTGGTGAGACAGTAACACTATACACAGTGTCAATGAGAACATCATTTTTACAACCACAACTCAATCACTAAACAAACAAACTAAGATCATACCTGGGGTAAAGTTGGAATAAGTTCCAATATGTAATTCTCCAAGTCCTTCAACAAAGCAGAGTATAAGATTAAAACCAAACAGTCACACAAACTCCATCAGTTTGTTGGTCTGTCTGTTGACATGTGCATGGGGCAATCTAACAAGCAATTAACTTAGATCCTGACATTTTACAAATACAGTGAAACCTGTATTGGTGGCCACCTCTATAGAGCAGCCACCTGTGTATGAAGGCCACTCTTTATACTGTGAAACCTGTCTATAACGGTCACCTTTGGGACCCGAGGAAAATTACCTTTATAGACAGGTGGCCTTTCTGTCAAGGTTGATTTCTATAGAAAATGTCATGTTGGGGTTATAAAGAGTGGCCTTTATACACAGGCGGCTGCTCTATAGAGGCGGCCGCTAATACAGGTTTGACTGTATATGAAAAGTGGTGAAGGGAGCTGTATTTCTTGTTTGCAACGGTGAAGTGAATTATAGGTTTATGCAAGGTAAGTTTGAATGCAGACATTTCACGATATTAAACATTCGAAAGGATTACCCAAATAAATTCAACTGCACTAACACTGCACGAAACAAAATAAAGGCAAACTATTTTTGAAATGCATAATTGCTTTTGTCTTGCAATTTTTATCTCAAAGTTGGAGTGCGACTTACATGTTGGGGCAACCTAAATGCCCCAGAATCAATACAATAAATCAGAACTCAGAAGACATGGTATTACCGATTCACGCAAGTAGCCTTGTCCAGTAACATCATATAAACTGAGACCGATCCTTGTTTGATGTAACCAAACTAAAAAAAGAGAAGGTACAAGGTACAACACAGTTGTTAGGGACCTCAGGCAGTTGAATTCAATGTCTAAGTTAAATATGATCTTAATAAGAAGATAAGATAGCTAACCTTTCCTCATAACATAATTGAAAAATTGCATTATTGATATTCTGAAAAAAGAAAAAACATAAATGAACATGTAAATCATTTGGGTGCAATTTGGCAGGCAATGAAAACACTTTAGGATAGATGGCACTTACACTGAAACCTGTCTATAATGATCACCTTTGTAACCTGTGGAAAATGACCTCTATAGACAGGTGGGCTTTCTGTCCAGGTTGCTTTCTATAGAAAGTGTCATTTTGGGGTTATGAAGAGTGGTTGTTATACATAGGTGGCTGTTTTTGGTGGTTGCTAATACTAGGGATGAGCCGATAATCGTATCGGTATTTGTATCGCCCGAGATATATCGGCGATATTTTTATATCGGTTATCGGCCCGATATAATAAAAGCATATCGGCAGATAGCCGATATAAATTCCATTAAATTCTTTTGAGAAAACCGTCATGTGTGCAGCATTCACGTGTGTTACTTTCAATTCGGACGGCTTTTCGGCGACTTATGATCAAAATGTTCATCTTCAATCCTGTCTTCAATCACTCAAATGACATTTTATCTTATTGATTATCGCACCAAGAAATGGCAAGCTAAATTTGGGTTGTTGATTTAAATCGATTTATGGGTTATGTATCGTTTGACTTCGCTTTTAGAAAGTTATGGCTTTATATCGGTATCGGTATCGGCCGATAGTAGCTTTTTATCAGTTGCCGATATATCGTATCGGTATATCGGCAAAAATCTATATCGGCTCATCCCTAGCTAATACAGGTTTGAACATACAAGAGATTAATATGTTACTCAGTATTCACCTTCCATGCGGATCCTTCAAGTACAACTTTGCAAATGTTACCGGCTTGAAGAATTGCCTAGAATTCAAAAATGATAAAATCAGCCATGGAACTCATAGAACGAAGTTGAGAAAAAAATGAGATATGGCGGTGATTATGCCTAATCAGCAATAAATTTAAAAGTGATCTCGTTAGAAAGAAACTCTAATTTCAAAACCGTAATTTCACTCTAAGGACTGATGACAATTATGTTATCGACTCATCTACAACTAGATTTGTGAAAAGACAAATATCAGGTTCCCAGTGCCAACAACTCATTGTTTGATGCTAACACAAAAATGTTATATAGTAGTGAAAGTAAGCAAAACCACACATAGGTTCCGTTGTAAATATTAGAAGTAAATTAATGTCCCAAGTATTCGACTTAAATATTAACCAATAATAGCAACAAGATTGCACATTTTCATATTAAACTGCTGGGTTGAAACATTAGGCGACCATTCATTGCATATTTTTTCTGTCAGATAAATTTCAACTCAAGCATACAACAATACTAAATAACCATACTCATATTTTGAACCAGCTTCATCTTTCACATCCAGAAAGCCCTGATAGTTTATAAACTGCAAACAAGAGCAATGATGAGCAAATATGTAGAATTAATAAAATGTAGAGTTTTGTGGGGCACGAAGAGACGAAGATGGAGGCTTTCGCATTCCACATAATAATATATTTGATAGACAAGTTGCTGGTCCCACAACAGGGAGAGATGGCAGAGTTCCAAGGAGTACATATGGCCGTTAGTGCCAGAGCTCTATGTCGTGAGACACAGCGTAGATAAGAGGACAGACGTAGTTGATGACACGACGAAGTACAGACGGCAAAGAGGATGATTACAGGATGACACGGCTACATATTCTTACAATCATGTGACTACACAATGACGACATCAAGTTCACAATGACCGCGCGTCAGCCACTACAGTTTCCACATAACAAATACACACAAAAAAACGAAAAAGATTACAGGAGTTGTGGAACTCTATATACTTGACCGTTTTATCCAGTAGGCATTCAATCACGTGCTCTAGGCCCTCAGTTTAGATATGCACTTTTAAATGACAGTTTCAAACATTAACATGTGCAGTATTTAGATTCAACACAGAAGAGAAGTTGCTTCCAGAGTGCCACTGAATTGATGAATCTAACTTTGCTGGGTGTGAAAGTGAGCTATTTGTATTCTGATGTGCCAAGTAATGAGAGTTTCAACAGAGCCATACGTTTCAGAATATTCAACCATGTAAGAAAGGTCTTCTTAGGTAATAACACCTCTGAATCAACATCACTACGCACTTACATTTGACGGATATCACAATGAGACAGACATGGAATGGAGGCTAGCATAACGTCATTGTAACACATACAACACCACACAATAACCCAATATAGAGGATTGCCAAAGTAATCTGTTGAATGGACAGTACCTGTTCATCTCTAGTTGTTGGTGGCGTGTGATGCTTTTCAAGCAGATTCCACAACGTCTAAATAAAGAAGCATAAGAACCTACAAAAGTAGTCACCTACGAATCAGAGAACTGCCGAATAAGCTGAAGCTAATACAGTGAAACCAGTATTAGCGGCCACCTCTATAAAGCAGCCTCCTGTGTATAAAGGCCATTCTTCATAGCCCAAAAATGATTCTTTCTATGGAAGTCAACCTGGACAGAAAGGCCACATGTCTATAAAGGTCACTTTTCTCAGGTCCCATAGGTGACCGTTGTAGACAGGTTTCACTGTACTATCAATGAGGTGATGCGCTCTTGTGGAATGACTTTTCGTTTTCATTGTCTGATTAGAAATGATCCAATTTAAGCGAGGTTAAACTCCCACCATAGTGCTTATGCTATGAAGTCATAATAGAGGCTTGTCTGATTGTAGCAAAGCTGATTATCTGATAATAAGTTCTTGCAGTCAATCTCATTACCACGTGAATGGTCTTGGTTGCAGAAGTTAGCAGCAGTTCTTTGCCATTACTACTGCCTGCGAGATTCAGGAATCCTTGGATTACAATAATTCATGCATCTGCTGCAAGTCACAAGTAAAATCGAAGTAACACTATTAGGATGCTAGGAAATGTTTCCATCCTACCTCTCTCAAGTCAAATAGTTTCAAATGGGGCATATATCATGAAAGCTATGTAACACGATCAACGATGTTGATTAGCAGGTAGCAACGGGATTCCCGCTGACTTAGAAGTTTAGAAGTGTGACGGATTCTTGGTTTCCTGTCTCAACTACTGTCAATCTTGGGTATACAGGGTATATCAAACCAAGCACTCTAATAGCTTCATATTCACATGGCCTCTCTCTTATGTTATTTCCGCTATGTGATCCCGTTCAGTTGGTCAGAAGCTGTTGAGTGCAAATGCTGTGTGCTTATTGAGTCTTTAAAAGTACCAGCATAGTGAGCACTAAAACAAATGATTTATGGTGACAATTTGCTCCTGAAGTAATGATGTTAAAAGAAACAATCCATTCTTGTTCTTTATTACAGAATCACAGGCAAATTTCCAAAGGTTAATAGGACACTAATGCTGTTGAGTGATCAATATATTGGATTCATTCATTTTGGGACAAGTAACGACGTAAATAAATTACAGATATTAGTATAGTTCGCTTTGCGCCTCATATGGACTATTTTGAATTATTGCCAATATGTCGAACTATATATCAAGAGTTAGAGGTGGGAGTCGGCCCAAAATTTCCGTATCGATTAATTGGAGTATTTTAAGATCGAAAATCAAATATTAATTGATTAATCGAACTTCGTCAGTCATGTGAAAAACTAAAACTGGCACAATTACTACAGTCAAACCTGTGTTAGCGGCCACCTCTATAGAGCAGCCACCTGTGTATAAGACCACTGTTCATAACCCCAAAATGACGCTTTCTAAAGAAATCAACCTTGACAGAAAGGCCACCTGTCTATAAAGGTCTCAGGTCTCAGAGGTGACCGTTATAGACAGGTTTCACTGTACATGAAGAAATCAAGATAGGCCAAATTATCGACACCAATCCAATGTGCGACCACATACGTGAAGCTCGTCATTGTCCAATAGTTCTCTGCTACGTCTTTGAAGAAACACGGCTCTACAACAAGCAGACAAGCAACAATTAGTTGTGAAGGTGTCCCCCATATGTGTGAGCAAAGGCATCCTTGAACTAATGAATAGTTGAATATTGTATTCATTATTGATGTGAGATTAAGTAAGGTTTTGACAAACAATCACGAAAGTAACAAGGTTAGGCCCCCTATTTGCAAGTGTTATTTTCAAGTCATGGTACCTTAGTTACTTTTTAGTAAAGTAACAAATAGCTTCTGAGAAATTTTTCTGTATCTTCCATTACTTGTAACATCTGTTTCATTATTCTTGAAATGTAACTACGTTTTTTATAAAATACAGTGAAACTTGTCTATAACCGTCACTTCTGGGACTTTAGGAAACTGACCTTTGCAGACAGATGGCCTTTCTGTCCAGGTTGATTTCTGTAGAAAGTGTCAGTTCTGGGCTATGAAGAGTGACCTTTATACACAGGTGGCCGCTATTACAGGTTTGACTGTATCTCATAACTTTTGAGAGTTATTTTTTCATCTCAAGTAGCTTCCATAATAATTAATAACTAACTACTTTTTAACAACCAGTAACTAACTAACAAGAAGTAGTTAAACTTAAACCTGTACAATCATGGCTATCGGGCAACAGCGTTTAAAAATTGAATCCTGGTTCAAAACAAAACACAAAACAAAATAATAAAAAGAAATTTCGCAACAAATAAAATTTGATATCGGACGGTTTGATGACAAGGTTAAGGTAGGAAATGGGCTACAATCCAATTATTGCAATACAAAATGACTTCACCTTGCTTCTTCTCTTAGCTTTTGTTGAAGTTGATCATCATCTGAAGGTAGCTGAAATTCCCAAACATGCATTTGACTTAGAACTAAGCATTGCAACCCTAAATATATCTGCATGCTTTTATAAAAATTCAGTAAATGTCATACTCTGTTAAGCGCCAATGGCTGAACAAGGTCGAAGTTGAATAAAGCAAATTGACGCAGAATTTATCAGACGGTTTTGAAACCGAAGCTTCAAAGCTGAGCACGGTCAAAGTTGAATAAAGTAAATTGACACAGAATCTAGCGGCTTCCACTATTCGTATAGTAGGATTTTGCATAGATAAGATTCACTTTCAAATGCAACGTATTACCAAACTGAAAAGTCTGAAACGATTGTTCTTAGGCGGTTTCTTCCTACCTTGAAGTAAAATCGAGGGATCTCATCTGATTTCTGGCCCTGTGATCCATCTGAAGGACTTGCTTTGAGTTGATTGTAGAATTTCTCAAATAATTTTTCGTCCTCTTCTTCTTGCTCCTTCTTTGACTTTGCAACTAATAAATAACCACACATGTTTGTTCTAAACAGCAGCAAACTTATATACTAATCAAGTAAACACTTATAGGTAGCTAAAAGAGTTACAACTGGAGAAAAAGAAGTCGTAGATAAATCAAACTTGGTAGATGCATAGTTACATGTTATATTTTTGATTTCTGGTCTTTTACTAAGAATCTGAGCACCTGTCAAGATAGAACTTAAACAACTCTCGACTGCCAGAATCTGCATACTTTTAAATGATGAATTACAGTTACTTTAACGACTACCAGGAACTTCATTCTGGATTACATGCCTAGTAGGCTTAATGAATTTAAACATTTAGCCTGGCCAACGGGCCATACATCTAGCATTATCAATAGGCTTCTACATAATCTCAATCTCCTGAGACCACGTAAATTTTCTTTATATTTATAGTAGGCCTATCTGAGAGTAAAACTGGCAGCACAAAATCAAGTTACCATCACCGTCATGCCCTTAAAGATTTCTCCTTGCAGAATCGAACAACTGGAGATAACAGTTGATAAGAAAATAAATCGTAAATTTCGTCACTACGATTGCCTATCACATCAGTTTGCGATCCAGCCTGTGGCATTTGAAACTATGGGAGCAGTGAAAGACTCAACGAGGGCATTTTTAGCGGAGTTGGGGAAACGAATGTCTTCATCGACCAAAGAGCACCATTCTCTCCAATTTCTGAAACAGTCTCTGTCAATGGCCATTCAGAGAGGTAACTCTGTATCTATTTTGGGAACCACCAGGGGGGAAGATGCTGCGAGTCTTGAGCATGTGTTTTACTTGTAAGGCCAATGAAATTAGATTAATAGTTTCTCGTCAACGCCCGCGTCTGATTTTGCCTCCGCATCAAAAAATTTCATTATTTACAAAAATATCATTATTTTCTAAATAAAGGAGAACATTTAAACATCAATATCTCGTTTGTCGCAATAAGCTGTTTCCGACCAACTTTGCGTTGTGCCGTGTTGCCATCGTATTGTCTCGCTGCCTCGATCTGCATTTGCTACTCTTCTACCGAGGACCTAAGTCCTTGTCCTCAATGAAAATCTCTACCCCCACTGTCAGGGTTGCATTGACGACGGAAAGGAAAGGAGCAGACGGAAATGAAAATGTGCCTATGATTAAAACTCCACAGGGTGCATTGTGTACAAAAAAGGACAGGGGTCTGAATAGTTAACATAGTAAATCGATAATTGAAGTTATTGAAGTATCTTTTTCTTTGGTGTTCTTTCACAAATGTTGTGTGGTTGCTTTTAATTTTGTCATGCACATACTGATGTCACTCAACATGTCTGATTCTGTTAGACACAATATACCAGGAACTTGAAATGTTCTTATTTCAGCGCTACAAGGGTGATAGAAAGTGGTTTTGAAGGTGCGACGAAGCTCGAACTTTCCTTGGTAAAAACTAATGAATAATGAAAAATGAAAAAATCCCTCCTCAAAATTTGGAAAATGGTTGACGAGAAACTATTAATCTAATTTCATTGGCCTAAGTAGGGTTTTTTCTTCTATTATTATTATTATTTATTTTTATGCCAATTTATTTTTTTAAATATATCTAATTAATTTCGAGATTGTTTTACATATTTTACTGTGATGTAGGAATTGAAATAAATACAGTACACATTGAAAAAAAAAAGTTGATGAGTTGAACAACTCATGGATTGCTAGGATCAGTCAGCTGTGTTCTAGATGTGAATCAGCAATGAATCAACATTTTAAGAGTACGAAAAACTGAGACTGCAAGAAACTTGAATGTAAATTCAGTCCAACAAACTTCGTAGGTTAAAAAACACAAACATATCAAAAACTACTGTGGCTAACCAAGAAATTCAAGAATCTCGCTCACCTTTCGTTTGAGCTAATCTCGCGTTTCGTGCTCGGAGAGCATCCGCCCAGCCCATTCTTTATCAACCTTACATCTCGAAGACAGCAAATTAAAATCTTGAGAAGAATTTTAGCTAACTTCTAGGTAGCAGCTTTCAAGCTCAGTGTGTGCATAAGAAAATACAGACTTGGAGTTGGAGAAGAAGCAACCAGAAATTACAGCGGAGCAGAAATTGTAAACAAGCAATTTAAGATGGCGCCATTAAAGTCACGTGGTGGCAGAGCCCCGAGCCCATACCCTTTGTATTGTAATGATGTACTGCTGTATAACCTTTCAACAAAGACCAAATATAACTGCTCTACTTTCGACCAATACATTTACATCTTACATTTTACAGTGAAGCCTGTCTATAATGGTCACATCTGGAACCTGAGAAAATGGCCTTTATAGACAGGTGGCCTTTCTGTCCAGGCTGATTTATATAGAAAGTATCATTTTGGGGTTATGAAGAGTGACCTTTATAGACAGGTGGATGCTCTATAAAGGTGGCCGCTAATACAGGTTTAACTGTACGATGTGTTTCGCCATCCAGTTGGCCAGTCTCGCGCTCGGCCTAAGTTTAGGGTTAAGATTTAAGAATACAGAGCTAGGAATATTGTTTGTGAGTAGAATTTAGGAATAGGGCATACCGTACTGTGCACCCCTGGAATAAGGGATAGGGTCAGGATTGAAAGGGTTCAAAGTCCAATGGCGTGTGGATAGGGCTACGGTTAGGGAAGGATGTAATGATTTATTACAAGGTATTCTTAGGGAAATTTCGTAGCTGCGTCGTTATGCAGTGGAAGGTAGCATAACGGCATTCAACTCGAAGGTCCACATTCATTAGACAACAGTCGAAGCAGTGTCCCGTCAGCTAGAGGACAACTAGCTGAGGACATAATTAATTTTCAAATAAGACTAATTCAGCGAAATTTATTTTTACAAAATTACTAAAAGAAAGACAAACCAACTTTTATTAAGGGTTATGAAGAATGGCCTTTATACAGAGGTGGCTGCTCTATACAGGTGGCCACTAATACAGGTTTGACTGTACTAAGTAATTTGTAGATAAATTTCCGAGTGAAATTATGTATCCACCTCGGTTGCAATTACATTTCAAATACAATTTGATGATAAGAAAAAGATATAACGTTTCATTTTTGTTCGTTTTAGTCCTTGATTCGTCATTTATATGCTTATTTTGTTCGAGTAGTTAGTTTTTAAAGGGTGTGGATTTCATTGAGGCAATCGTACATCAACTAATTTAAATGTTTTTATATTTTGCACCGTGTATGCAGATTTATGCGAGTGTATGCAGATTTATGCGATTATAATCCACTGTTGACATGGATGAATTAAATGCATCGATGATATGTATGCAATCCTATGATAGTCAACATACGCTGTAGCAACTCATGACTATCACATCCCCTGTAATGCCTTTGAGGAGACTTGAAACTTGGGAATAGTACAGTCCATCGCTGCTAATGATTAGCGATCCCCCCAATGCGCATTTACAATAGGAGACAAGAATAAATCTGGATATATGCAGCTCATTTTGATGATGTATTTTCATTTTCAAAGATTTCGCGCCACAATGATGATCCTCTTGCGTTGCGATCAAGCCAGCGTCGCAGCATCTGTTCTCCATACGATAACTGAGGTTGGCGTTGTTCAGGCGTCTTCTCATCAAGCTTGACTTGCTTGCATGGGCTAGAAATGTCTTCATCATCTTTTGACACATCTTCGAAGGCCCGCTTCTTTCCGCCTTCAATTTCTCTGCGGAGGAAATAATATACAGTATATAAATTAGCCTATAGTTCATTCAAGAAAAGCAAACCTTCTCAAGATGTTCATCTGTCTCATTGTTTCCTTACGTTTGCTTGTCTGCAATCAATTGGCTGGTTTCTTCGTCTGAGTCCTCATCTTCGACATCAGGGTCCTTAATCAGTTGATACTCGTCATCAAGCCTCCATCGCTTCGCTGGTGGATCTGGCGTGGCATCGATCTCATCAGACACCTCTGTAAATGGTCGTTTCGTCCCTTGCTTGAATTCACTAAAAAGTAAAGAGAATGATCATATTAATAGATAAACTCTGACGTAGCAACAAAGCGTTGAGCAAATGAGAAATGCAAACATTGTACTTTGAAGCAAAACATTCAAATTGGTATATGAGTACAGTGCTGCTGTAAATTTCTCAGCTGCTAAGATTTCTGACTGACCTTTGATTCGATGGAGCCAGAACGATCTCTTGTGTTTCGGTATCAGGCAACACAAGGTCGACTTTGGCAATTTTACTGCAGCCAATCAGCTGATTTGTGGTGCTGGCAAATGCTCGAATTACGGCTCTTGATATTTTAT
>OFHS01000009.1:17920-103149 GCA_900245855.1 Calvadosia cruxmelitensis | reverse complement strand
TAATAACATTAGATTGAATGCGTGGAAAGTTCGGGGACTGCGAAGTCAATTTCCAGGAAATGCGATGACCTTTCCACAAAGTTGCCGCGCGATGTTTTGGAAATAGTTTGGTGACGACTCTGCTGAAGTACTGCTGTNAAGTACTGCTGTCGCTCATTCACGACATGACAATCAACACAACAACTAGGCAAGGGAATTGTGAACTTTATCAAAACACTTTTGGTAAAAGACTTGTAAAGTAGTGCCGGACGGGAATAGATTTTTTTCTTTTGTGGCGGACGGTTTGTCTGAGTGCCGGACGGGCCCGTCCGGCGCCGTCCGGCGTGGGCAGAACCCTGGCCCCAAGGGAGACAAGCCATCAGCTTATTGGGCTACCCTCGTTTAATATAGTGACATTTACAGTACAAACTTATGGGTCTTTGAGGAGGAGAGAATGATGTTCGTCTATGAGATGCCAGTTTTGTAACTATGATCACTAATCAACTGTTGTTTTCCACCCTGTACAGAATAGCTTGTGCTTGCCTCGACCGCCATGCCCGCCAGTGCAGCCACTCGAAAATGCATACTTTACTTGGTGAGCAATGAATATGATTTCTGGTACTTGTTGTATTATTTTTCAGTTGAGCTAAAGCCTGCCAAGACCTATGTCTGGAACTGTTTTTGTATTCAATTAGTAGTTCAACTGAAAGTTATCTGTATCGTCATTCCCTCTGGAGCCACCCTAGAACCCAGTGAAAAGTCATCTCTTAGAACAGGTGGTCGCTTAGTACAAATTAGTTGTATCATTTGAACATTTCAGAGACCACTATAAGGTGGTCTCCAGACACATGTTGTCGCGACAAGTGGCTGTTTGAGACAGGTTATAGTAATGTTAGACCTGGCTCTGATGTGAGCAACAACTAGTATGATATGTTTGCTTTATTTTTCATAGGGCACTTCCAAGTCATCATGCTGTATTAGGTGTTATTATTCCGTGGTAAGTATTGCTTTATTTCCTGTTCAATCATGTCCTTTTGAGTTTATGTATTGCTAATTTGCTGTTGGGGACCCCTTCTCTCCATGCTAAATAAAGTAATGGGTAACACTGTGGTGTATCTTACAACAGTCAATCTATCCCATTCTGTCGGCATTTGTAAATTATTTGCTAGAGACGGTGCTCCCTTGCACAATATTAGAGAATTAATTTTGCAAAAATGGCACTCCTACAACCATAGTGTTGCGTAGCACTGCAATGGAAAGCAGCCGGTATTTTAAGCCGAATTAAGCTGACTTATCAACTAGCACTACTTATTGTTGGTCTTGCTCAGCACATTCAACATTGATCTTGCTTAACCCCTGTCCTGCTCTTAAAAATATTTGAATGAAGACTTGGAGTCGCTTCACCAATTGCTGATTGGTTGCTTGCTTAGGACTAACTATCTGATTGGTTATGTGCTGCAACTTTTGACCTGTTTTAAAAACGTGTATACACGTCAATAGCAGGACAAGGGTTAAAATGGCTTGTGCGCATTGTGGACGTTGTGTTTGATGGTATTGGTTGTCTTCTGCAGGTACATTTGGTTCTACTGTCTGTTCCATTACAATCTTGGTACAGTCGGATATGTTTGCTTGTTCCTTATGGTTTCAGCATGTAAGTTGCAAATTAACTCTTGTCCTGCTGATAAAACTAGTTAAATGAAGACTTAAAGTCGCTTTATCGATTGCTGATTGGTTGATCTCTAGGGACTAACTATCTGATTGGTTATATGTTGCTACTTTTGATTTGTTTCAAAAACGTGTATACACGTCAATAGCAGGACAAGGCTTAAATGAAGTTGATTATTTGTTGTGGTCGATATCTCTTCTGTAATTCATGTTGATGTTCACACCACCTACATGATAATCAGATAAATGTGGTGCATGCTGCCGGGGCCATTTTGTCACACACTCAGCACATTCTTCAAGCTCTCGTTCTTGAAGCATTTTTACAAGACATTTTGAGCAGCCACCTGTTGGATCATGTTTGAATTTTTGCTGAAGGCTAGCTGTTGTTACCCGCTAGTTATTCTGTTGCTCTTGTTGCCGTTTTCAGCTGACAATATGATGCATTTCTTGTCTTTCCAGGGTCGTTCTCTGTGATGTTCAGTCGTGTCTACCTCGGGGTCCACAGCCCTGCTGATGTTGTTGTCGGCAGTCTTCTTGGCTGCATCATTTTGAGTTTGTGGCTTCGCTTTGATGACGATGCAGATCGGTGGACTGCATTATCAAGTCAAGGTATGCAATTGGAGAAATTATGCAGTTGTTGTGCATTAGGGGGTCCGAAAACTTCGTCATTTATTTGAGATTTTTGATAATTTGTGATGATGTCATTTGATGTCATTGATTCTCTGCTATTTTGTAAGGTGCGATATTTGTCCCCCTGTACGGCATGGTGCTGTTGTTTCTTCACCCTAAGCCTGACTTGCAAACTCGATCGTTCCAAGAATCGGTGAGTAGCAAGTACTGATATTGTTTAGAGGCACTGGTCTATGTGAATGCTGCAGCTTATGCTTTGTTGCAAATGCTTTGATAATGTTACAATTTGTAACTTACAAATGCCTTTCCGTTACATGGTAATGTCCAATGCCATTATTATCCATCCATTGTCACAGCCCTGATCGTGATCCGTCAGTGTTAGAAACCTTAGTTTGGAGCCATGTCTCTCCTTAGAGTATCTTAGTTTCTTTCTCTGTAAATGCTCATGCTAGTTCTATGATAGCATAGTTCGTAATTTTATGGCAACCGTGCTACTTATTGATGCAATGGTAACAGTAACTGTGTTGGTAAATGCCATCTAACATGGAGATCCCTGTTGCAATTCTGTAATATTTTTTAGCTGCTGACCAACAACATTATTTTTTACGTTGTCCTAAAAAGCAAATGGAATTGTCTTTTCATGTAGAACTCCATGACAAGCGTTGCAGTTGGCTTCATCCTTAGTCGGTCTCTTCTTGTTGGACATTTTCCACAGTACAAGGCCGTGCTGGAATCTGTTGGACAAAGTAGGTCTAAACCCATTGCAGTCCTACATTGTTTATGAACAGCACCCTGCTACTCGTTTTGCCATTACCTGAACATTATCAATGAATTATCTCTCTATTTACCAATTTGGTCATTTTAAATCAGCTTGCTCTAGAATTGTTTATACATTTTCAGGAATTTTGGCATTTTGCATGCCAGTAATTGTAATGGCTGACAAGTGCTTCTATTATGAATGTGTCATTTACTGTTCCTTGCAATTACTGTGTCCTCTGTATCTCTTCTTGCTAACACCTATGCTGCCGCGCATGATAACAAAACAGCATGGCCACACGCCGCACGGAAAATCGGCAATGACACCTACATTTTGAAATACAATAAAAAATATTGCAGGAGCTCATCACATGACAATATTGGGCATTGTGGAAGGCAGCAACCTGATTGATTGGCGGGACATACTTGTGTTTAGCGTGCAGCCAGTGACAGGCCAAAGACAAGAATACTCGTGTTCGGCAGAATAGGTTTGAAGAACTCAATCCAACATTCTTTCTTTAATCCTACACTGTATGTCATGAGCTGGAGCTGTGACATCAACAACAGCAACCATCTGTACCCCTATTCTGCTATTGATCCCTTTTTGTAGCACCTGTAACATGGCATTTCTCAATTACATTCACCATTCAAGTCCATTGTCTCACCGTTCATGAAAACAAATTGCGCTTAGTGTCATGCTCTACAAGATTCCTCAAGTTTTTTTTGTTGCTCTTGGCGCAAAGTCAGTTGTTGTCATATTTCTGTTCATGTGGCACGATTCTGTTCATCACCGGATATTCATTGAATTAGAGTGAGCTGCTTAGGCCTAATTGTAAACTGGCTATCTGTCTGTACATCTCTGCCTTCCTTAGTTGTGCTGTGGGTGTTTGCTAAAACATTAGGCCGAAACGAGAGAAAGGGTCCATTGAGTGTTGTACTATTGATTTGTCCTTCAAACATGTGTAAATGTAATGTTCAATCAAGATTTCTTTTGTTGATTTTATTCTTTGGCAGTGTAGCTTCAAAACATCTATGCTTTGCTGTTCTCTGATTGTGTGTTTGTTTTCTTTATTGCAGCAAATGCTTCTGTGCCGTTTATTTTGATGGTGGCGTTGTTGCGTTTAGTCGTTGGTAAGTGTTTGTTATCGTGGACATTACATTCAAGGGCTGTTCGTCACAGCATGATTGGTATCTCACATTTTGTGGGATCGTGTAAACCAGCCTCATGGCAAAAGCCGCTGAAATGAGTCCTTGCAAGTATATCCCTTGATCTCCATACCTTGCCTAGACTAATGCTTTTTTGTGGGTGTAGTTCTGTTGTAATATTGGATGGATGTAATGGTGGCAACCGTTGCATTTACCAGTCACTGGCATGTATCTAGGCTACACATTGTTATTTATTTCTACTGCTGTTAGGCTATTGTTTGGTGCGTAAGACCTTTGCATAATATCACTGATTTCATTCAATACCTTTAATGGTGTCTTAAGATGCTGTCAGATTGCACTCTGGACTTGGCGCATTTGATTTGTTACACGAAAGGGTCTGTGGATACAATTATGATTTCTATCACAATATTGTCCTATTGATGCCTGCCGCGTAGTAAAAGACATGCCGTTTAGCTAGGTTTTGCTGTACCTTGGATAGAAAGGGCTAAAGGAAGCTCTGTTGTATTGCCAGTTCAAAAGCAGCCTGAATGTCTTTATTGACTTAAATATTATTTTGCTTTCATTGCAAGGCGCAGAGCGCATCAAATGTTTCGTCAAACAGCTGAAGTTTCATGATAACAGATGCGTTCTGTCAATCTTTTAATTTCTCAAGGAATGACATTGACTTGTGGTTACTGTGTGTTCTCTTTACTTCAGGTGTTGCGTTGGTTGTTGTTGCCAAGGAGGGCATGAAGACCATCACACTGCCCATTTTCAGAGCTGTCTATCGGTTGCTTGACATTGATGTTGCTGAGAAGCAGCAAAAAGAATCCTACTTCTACACTGGCTATGGGAAGTCATTCATTCTCACTCCGATCAACACTCCTGTAGGTTGCAGCAATTCAAATTAATTGTTTAGTTTTTGCTTTTAATTTATTTGTTGGTTGTTTCTTCTATTATTGGATGATGGATTGTGATTGTTTGCTTGCGTTTTTGTGCCAAGATGTACCGTATTTAGTGCTAATTACTGCTTCCCATTGCTAGCATTTATGGCGTTATTGTGCATTTCAGTGTTGGTCATCAAGCCAGATTTTCACATTTTGTATTTTGTTACTAATGTTGCATTTTATCAGTAGTGAATATGATAAAATGACAATTGTGAATTCACACGGTTATGCAAATTTCAAATCGTTTGATTTGAGTTGTGACTTAAGGTTTATTTGCATGATACAGTGAAACCTGTCTATAACGGTCACCTTTGTGACCTGAGGAAAATGACCTTTATAGACAGGTGGCCTTTCTGTCCAGGTTGATTTCAATAGAAAGTGTCATTTTAGGGTTATGAAGAGTGTCCTTTATACACAGATAGCTGCTCTGTAGAGGTGGCCGCTAATACAGGTTTAACTGTAGTCTGATTTTGAAGCCTTAATTCTAAAGAAGCAAGTGTGTTGGTAGGAGTGCAACTGTATGTTATGACTGTGAACTTGGCTTTTAGACATTTCTTGTTCATTGTAGGCCAAGAAGGACGATGCTAAAATGGAAACAGCAGCCCGCCGCTGGGATCTGGACCACCCTGTGCGTTTCTTCTCGTACATATTCATGGGCTACACTTGCTATTATGTGGCACCATGGGTCTTCCATGTCACCGGCCTGGCGTTGTAACAACCTGCTTTGCCGTCACTATTAGCTTATACCTTGCTTCAATCGGCCAGTGCACGCATTATTGACGTACTCACGACCGGATTGTCCGGCTGGGAATCAACTTCACCGTTGCACCTTTGCTCATGTGACTGCAAAAAAAAAGAAATAATCTACCGGAGACTTTTAACTTTTAGAAAATACCGTCTGCGTTATATTGGAGACAAAACGCAACCTAATTATCTAGACACACATTCGACCTTGCTTGTTCCTGTTGAAGATTTCACTTTACTCTTATTCTATTATGAAAATTTTAAATAATCTTGCTAGAATCTCCCACAGCAATTGAATTCCGTTAGGTAGATGTTTTAATTCCAGGCTGATCTATCACCCGCCACTTACCCCTGAGCCTCGCTCTCTTTAAGTGAAACTTATTTGAACGTTTGACATTGCGGCTGCTGCAAACACAGCTCTATTAATGAATGATCTGTTGTTACTGCAATTGATGATTGTATTTCTTATGAGTCTTTCGGTGTCTTTATAAACAGTGTGTCTGAAAATCTACTACAGTGGAACCTTCATCTAACTGTCACATCTGGGACCTGAGAAACATGACCTTTATAGACAGGTGGCCTTTCTGTCCAGGTTGATTTCTACAGAAAGTTTCATTTTGAGGTTATGAAGAATGTCCTTTATACACCGGTGGCTGCTCATAGATAGAGGTGACCGCTAATACAGGTTTGACTAAGTCAAAATTCAAGATGCAGCTGACTAAAGCCCAGGTCCCATCATCCCTTTTCCATCCGACAACAGAGCATTGACTAGGTTCAACCTTACTAACTGGAAAGTTAAACCTGTGACTCAACGTGGAAATTTTGCCCAGGCCATGATTGCCTAAAGTGAAATCCGTATGGTGGAGATCTCCTGAGAAGACACATCATTGCAGCACTCAGTCCAATTTCAAACAATGACAATACATACAAGAGTTCAGCCAATCAACGCCACTCTATAGCAATTGCCATGATGAGGCTGTTTCCTAGGACATGTCAACCTCAGACATTTGCTTTGACATTCCATACATAGTGGTGTCAGTCATCACAAGCATGTTTTGGCAATATGTAGCCCATTTATGTAACTCAAATACAGTGAAACTTAATGTTGACCGGAGGAAAATGACCTTTATAGACAGTTGACCTTTCTATCCAGGTTGATTTCCAAAGAAAGTGTCATTTCGGGGCTACGAAGAGTAGCATTTATATACATGTGGTTGCTCTATAGAGGTGGCCGCTAATGCAGTTTTGACTGTACAAGCATTCCTTGCCATTGTAGAACTCGTTAATCATTGGCTGTGGAGTTTTTACACTTGTGTCTGTGATTAAGTGATGCACGGCATACTTATTGCAGGCGCAAGATAACAATGAACTGAATACGATGGAATATTTCAAGGCAAAATTTCACAATCAACCATGACTTCAACTCCAAACAGGAATGAGCCGCATCAATGACAACTGTCAATAATATCAAAGTTCATTACAATTGAGTTTAAAATTAACAAGTATAGTTGAATATTTCACAGAGTCGCCTGCGATTTTGAAGAAAAAAAGCCATTGTTGGATGGCAAGACTACATTTTAGCCTTATCAAAACAATTAATCACTATTCACAGTCGCCATAGAGTTTGATACCATTTGTTAGCCAGATGCATGGCATAAATAAACGGCAGGTGTAAACAATATTGACGTTGTTGATATAAGCAAAGTGGGATTAACTGCAATTTGCTCTGTCAGGCTCGTGACCAATTCATTTCTTCTTTCTGCCTTTTGTTGCTAATTCAGCTTGCTGAGTGGCAAAGTCTTGCTTCAGTCTGTCAAAGTTGAGTCGTTCTTCGTTCTGTAACAATAAATAATAACAAATCATCACATTGTTATCTCATTGGGTTGCTTGTGGATCTAAGGAAAGGCTTTGACATTGTGTTCCTCGATGTCTTCCAATCGCACAGTATGATTCAAAAATGATAATATAACACCACTTGATGCTCCGTCATCGCGTAATATCACGCTCTCCGCAAATATTGAGCACTTTTATATAAGCTTTTATATAAACTCTTGATTTAAGAAGCATTAAACTCGTATCAATAGGCTGTACACAGTCTATGCATGGCGATAATGTGGATCTGAGCACCGGGGAAGATGACAAAGTATCCTGGCTGTACCTTTCGTGTGGCTTACAGCAACTGTAACAAATTATTTGATAACGGCATGACCAGCAACCTCAGGCAATTAGCAGTCTGAATGATGAGCCACTGCTAACCTTTTGTATGTACCTGATTCAGATACAATGTTGCATAGGTTATCTTGATGTTGCGGTCAAAATGCAGCTTTGTAAATCTAGGATGCATTATGGCATCGCTAACAGACAAACTTCTGATCAAAATGGAACAACTTGCCAGTTTCTTGCGCATCTCATCGACTTTCTTTTCTTCGTCTTTCTGCTTGGCATTCCTTTCCTCAAATGTCTTTTGTAGCTAGAAGAGTACGACACGTCAGACAACATGACAACATTTGACACTCAAGATGACTAACTCACTTACTAGAGGAACTACATATATCTAATAAAGCCTATTGTTACGAAAATCAGTATTGAACTTAGACAACCAAAGGCACACTTCATACCAGGTAAGTAATTCAACCTGCTATTATTGCAGGTCGATATTGGAATTTCCTCATCCGATGCCAATATGCTCTGATTTGTCTGATATCATATGGAAGATGGGAAAATGGTTTCGATATGAAAAAATATGAACATTAGATTATAAGTCAAAATAATATTATTTTATTGGTATGGATTTAAATTTTTCATATACCAGGTCCGATGCAAATTATTATATTGCTATATCGCCACTGATGCATAATATCTCTATATCGGCCCGAAATGAAAAATCCAACATATCGAAAAGCACAACCTGCAAATAGCAAAGGAGCAAGGGACAATACTATCTTTGTTTGCTTCCTTGTTTGCGTTACATTTGTTCCCAAATCCATCCCTTTGGCTGCTTGACGTTGACTCAAGCAGGCATTTGAGAAGAAATAGACGAACGTCCAACAAGACTTTATGCCTTGCAATTTACAAATACAGATAAAAGTACTCATTTTTGTATATTGTTGAGAGGATTTGCAAAATTAGACGGAAGGACGGATTCAGCACATGAGTGTCTTCTCTTGCAGCCGTTAAAGTTAGTCAGGAAGTCAACAGAAACAACAATAAAAACAAGTGTATAATCCTTCTATTCCATTCATTCTGATTAAGGTACGAGGCAAAAGCATTTGAAAGTGAAAATACCTTTTGCTCCGTGTCCTTTAACTCATTTTCTTTGTCTTTGACTTTCTGGACAAACGATTGTCTAATGCCTTCTTCGCGTCGCTGCAATTCTTTTGTATATTCGCCTCGTCGGTTTTGATAAGCTTCTTGGATGCTTTCGTATAAAGAAAGACAAAATAAAATTGTTAAATTTTTGTAGTGGCTGACGCGCGGTCAGTGTGAACTTGATGTCGTCACTGTGTAGTCACGTGATTGTAAGAATATGTAGCTGTGTCATCCTGTAATCACTCTCTTTCCCGTCTGTACTTCGTCATGTTAACAGCTCAGTCTGTCCTCTTATCTACGCTGTGTCTCACAACATAGAGCTCTTGCACCAACCATCGTATGTGCTCCTTGAAAATCTGCCATCTCTCCCTGTCGTGGGACCAGCAACCTGTCTCTCTCAATTATATATTATGTGGAATGCGAAAGCCTCCATCTCAGTCTCTCGTCTCTTCGTACTCCACATTTTCACATGTGATTACAGCTGTCGTGGTTTGAGCTTGACACATCTGTACAGTTCAATCTGGCAAATGAATTATTCATTTGACGTTGATTCTTTTCTTGTAGCTTCCTAGAGAATGCATGTTTGGATAAGGCAACCCATATCTTCAAGAATATGCAACCATAGCCGTACGTCATCATAAACATTTCCCTGTTTTAGATTTATAATTCAAATTTTGGCTACAATCTACTAACACATCATCACAAATGTTAACCAAGATAGCAGGCATTGATGAACTAGCAACTGGGTGATCCCACATGATACCACATCAGCAAAAGCTGATTGAGAAATCATATTCAAATAACCAACTCCAAACACTGCTTTGATCTTCAATACCTGTCTTGGCCATCTTCAAAGCCTTGCTCTTCTAATTTTTGCTTGCGGAACAGTTCGTAATGGTTCAAGTGGGTCTTCTCGATAAGATCTTGCATGTTGGTTCTAAAATGTATAATGATCACATCAGATAATCACAGCAAGGGCAAATGCACACAACAACTGACTGTCAGCCAGGACAGAGCATTGTCCTCAAAGAAAAACACCTTTCATCCTCAGCCAGGGTCGGTTTAAGAGTCAAGAGGGTCTAAAGCACTATTCCTAAGGGAGCATATCTTGGATAGTTAAATACAGTGAAGCATGTTTATAACTTGACATTTTCAATTCTCGCAATCTGATTGGCTAAGAGCCGTGTTTGGAAATTCGACTGAAAACCGGGTTTTACAAATCCGCGAGATGCATTTATTCATGATTCAGAATGGCGCAAAAAGTAAACATTACAGACATTATCCCAAGCTTCCACGCTGGGGATTAACGAGCAGTATGCTAGACCTTGGCACTCCCGAAATGTGTTTCTAGCATACGTCTACGGAGGAAATTAACAAACTGCTTGAAAGTGTTGACTCTAAAAGTTTTGACTTGTAGCAAACTGTCTTATGTGTTGCCTACCGCCTGCTGCTGCGTGCAAGGCACGTGATTCGAGTCACATGATTACATGCTTCTCCCTTACTGGCCATTTTGACGAGTAATGCATGCTTGACACGTGGCTTTTCTGTCCAAGTTGATTTCTATAGAAAGTGTCATTTTGGGGTTCTGAATAGTGGCCTTTATACATAGGTGGCTGGTCTATAGAGGTGGCCGCTAATACAGGTTTGATTGTACTCTGAAACTTAACGCTATGTTCAAAATTATGTCACTTGACATGTCAGAAAACAATTTGCTCATGCTCGAGCCAATAAAAGAGGGACCATACTTTTCATTTGAATATTGCAACGGTCATTGAAAGAGATCTAGCCAAACAGAGGGCCACGGGGAACGACCCTGTCCTTAGTGGTCAGTAGTTAATGAATCGTACCTTAGAAGCATTTCTCTCAGCTTGACAAAGTCACAATGAGACTCATTTTCAACTGAAAAAGAATTAGAAAAATAAGAAATGTGTAAGAAACAAAGCATTAGAAGCTGTAACGCATTAACGAAATGCCGTCACTCAAGAAACAGTTCAACTGCAATTATGGAGGATAACATCACATACCAAGCACTGTTCCCCAGGGATATTGTCGAGCACGAACTTTTTCGCCATTGATTGTGACTTCCTCTCGGCTACCAACGACGGCAAATGGCAGTTCTTGCTGAACATAACAATACAAAATGAGGATGAGTTCACCAACGAGATGAAAAGTGATTTAACATTCGATGTTGTTTCAGCATTATGACCCTATATGCAAGTTGAAAAACAAAACTTGCAACATAATATGTAAAAATGTCTGTAATCTGCAGTTCTGCACAGAGAATCTTAGACCAAATTTATAAGAACCTTGGGATCATAATTATAAATTTGTGAAATCACAAACAGCGGCATAGGAATTTAGAACCTGACTAGCGGCTACGCCGCCAGGGCCAATGGCAGGACTCAGCATAATGCATCTCAGTCTATCAGGTTGAGGGTGAATAAGATGGACGAATGATAACGCACCTATGCGGCGGGCTTCACCCTCCTTTTCTCTCTCTCTCTCTATTTCGCCTCGTAGCAGGTACTGTCCACTACACAGTATTGTATTTATAATGAAGTTGTCCTAAGCTTTTCGCACTGATTGGCGTCAAAACGATCAGGCGTCAAAACGTCTGCGCCGAAAGGTGACGTACCGGAAGCCAGGGTCACATCTTTCGGTCTCGCAGCTTGATCACGTGAGGACAAATCATTGTTCTGTGCACGCAGCAATAATAAATGGCGAAGAAACACAGCAAAATGGCGAAGCTGCGATGAAAACGTCGAATTTTAAACGGGAAAAGCTACGCCGCTGTCGAGAAGGAGAGTATGCGATTGCTCTCATTCAGAGAAGACGGCCTTCCTGTTGCGACTTTTGTAAAAGTAAAGTGTGGAAAAGTAACGATTTCGGCGGAAAAGAGCTCAACGGAGGACGCGTTTCAAGAGCACTTACAGACCCACAGACACACGGACACACAGACAGACAGACAGACACACCGACAGACAGACAACATAGCGCGTTTAGTATTATGGGATCAAACATTTGGTGAAGGCCTACATATATGGCAAATAACTAAATTATTATGCCCAATAATGAATCATCACAGTGGTAAACATGGCCGACTACCCACATGTCACTGTTCCGCCAAAGGGCAGCAGTGCCAAATCCCATATAGGACCATTTCAGAATATTGGTTGCCCAAACTGTAGAGCATGGCAAGTGTGCATTTGAGAGATCTTGAGTATCAGAATTTTGCGTATTTGAGATTTGCTGCACATCAAAACTGAAAATACTCTTCAGTTTTAATGTCCAGTTGGCTGTTCCTAGATACCCTGTTTTGTGCATTAGCACACCTTATGTGTGCACTTCAGAATTCTTTTCAGATCTTGGGCACTTGAAAGTGACATTTTGAGTCTCTAGCTCTCAAGATATTGGCAAAATATGCCCCATTTTGCAGTCTGGTTGGCTGTTAGTTATTCGGCAAATTGAACAATTTGTTGTGTATGTTCCGGAATCGAGGATGAATTTGAATAAATGCTACCGTGCATGATTCCTAATAAAGTACAACGTCATCAAATTGTATATCTGAGACTAGTCTCAGTATCTGAAAGAGCCTTACGTTCATTTTTCCATTGACATCTGACACCGTCTCATCATCAGTAGGAAACCTGTAGATCTCAACACCATTCTTTTTTAATTCGTCCATGATCTGGAAAAGAGAAGACAACATTCTTATATCCACAATAAACATACGGGCAAAATATGTTCACTTACAGACTTTGCTTTCTTCTGCTATTATTGTCTTGACCCAATTTAATATAACTAACTGTCACAGGAGACCACATTTAATTAGCCCAATGAGTGCTCATTATGACAAATTGGATTGTATGTCAAATCACTGTGCATTGCGCAGACTTTGTAGTTTACCCAGTGGGGGGATAAGGAATTTTCATAAATGGGTCCTGGCATAGGCCTAGCAATCTCAAGTAATTCATCCTCAAAAACAAAGTGTTGTTGAAGCATTTCTATTGGCCGCTTACTTATTACACTGTAATTGCGTTGTGTGATCACTGTGTTGTTGTTTGACAAATTATTCCTCTTCATTGTGTATAATTTTGTACACATAATAGTACTTTCGTGGTGATTTAGTTATGACAGTTCTTGTGTGGGAAGCATTGCTGCAAGATCAATTCATCTTTGATGCTGTGTGTCATTGTGGAGGACAAAAAGACGAAGGTAAACGCTTTCACATTCCACATATATATAATTGAGAGACAAGCTGCTGGTCCCACAACAGGGAGAGATGGCAGAGTTCCAAGGAGTACATATGGTCATTGGTGGCAGAGCTCTCTATGTTGTGAGACACAGCGTAGATATGAGGACAGACAGAGTTGTTAACACGACGAAGTACAGACAGCAAAGAGAATGATTACAGGATGACACAGCTACATATTCTTACTATCACGTGACTATAAAATGACGACATTGAGTTCACACTGACAACGCGTCAGCCACTACATCATCACTGCATCCAACAGTCCGATATAGAAATGTTGTTAGAATGGTACAGTAACATCATGACAGTACCTTCTGTTTGAAGTGCTCCAGCTCTGATTTTGAGATTGTATCTGCCTTTGCAATGATGGGGATGATGTTGACCTGTGAAGTACAAATATCGAGATATAATTCAGAAATTAGTCATTGAGTTAGAAGACAACAGTCAATGTTACTTCGAGAAACAAAAGAGATTGCATATTGTCAAACAACTTACCCGTTTATCTAGCTTTTTCATGCAGACAAGGTCTAACGATTTGATCCTAAATAAAGAGTTCCATATAATAGAAAATGAAAACAATGTGGATAAACGATGCAAGAGGATATAATATGAACTAGGTTAGACTTCCTAAGTAGCTTACGAGTGTCCGGTTGGCGAGACAAAATAAAGGCAAGCGTGAATCCTTGTATCGTGGTAAGTGTTGAGATTGCGAGTGATCTTCATTTCTTCAGAGAGGAATTCTTCAAATTGTGAGTCAATGTATTTCAAGATTGATGCAGTGCTGAATGAAAGAAAACGCAGAACAGATAAAATGATTGAATGATCACAAAGTGTCGTTGCATCAGAATTGCTAGAAAGAGTAGCATTCCATAACTGCTGTGATGGTATTGAATATACTACTCCAATAGCAAAGCAAACTCTACTATCTCTTGTCTATCATCTCAATCCTTCGTATATATAAAATAATCATTCTCGTCTAGGTGCTAATCACAAAAACATATGGCAGCCGTTGATCCGTCACATCTACCTCATCATTTACTTAATAACTATTAAGTCTGCTTTCAGGCTGCAAATTATATTTCTGCGTGCTCAAGATTAAAATCGGAAATGCTAATTGTGTCTACTTTATGTACATAAATGAGACCTGCACTTTTACAAATTAGTGTTACACTGGCTGGCTACATAAATTTGGCAAACTTAGCTTCAAGCCAATGCCATGCCGCGGATAGATATCCACATCGTCATTGTCGTTAATTTAGTTGACCTCTGATCAACCTCATTACCATGGGATAACTAAGTAGCTGCAAACCCATAAGGCAATCAGTCTTGCATAAGCTAGCTAGTGACACAGACACAAAACAAACACCTTGTAATCAATGAATGTAAGCATTGCAACTTCGCAAGCCATTCACGGCACAATTAGTATATATGCAGGATGCCTGGTTCTGTGGGAAACAGCAAGGAGGCTTTGATTTCCCATCAGGCAATTAAGGTTTACTTAATAGCGATGAGTTTAAATGCAATTAAACGCACATAGACAGCAATTTACCTGTCTTCTTTGTTGACTTGGTCGCCATATCCTACTGTTTCAACGATTGTAAGTTTCAGCTCAACATTGCTCTCCTTCAGATCTAAAAGAAGAGCATTTAGTTAACCCTCAGGCTATCATTTGGATGAAAACAGATCAACAACTGCAACCGGACTCAGCAGCTTAACATGCTGCATGCTCTGACAGCAGGAACAATACAATAAAAGCAAAAGCTTGACTGGGTCTGTTACAGTCATGAATTACCATAAGTGATGTGTTGGATTTCTACGTTTGGATTGCTATGGACGTGTGGATCACCTGAGGGGAAAATAGTACAGTCATCATAAGAAAAACAGAGAATTGCCCAAGTCAGGAGCAGTAGCAATAAACAGGACCATACCACGAGTAAAGAGGGTCCGAAGCACTTTACCCAACAGGGTTGTATCCAAGGGTGGGCGTAGCGTTTCTAAAGTAGTTATTGTAGCTAAGTAGTTAGCGTTTTTAAAGTAGTTAAGTAGTTACTCTAAAGCTACTGCAGCGAATTACTTTTTTCCAGTAGCTTGTAGTTTTTCGCTACTTTTTTCCGCTAGGAGCTAAATCCGTAGCGGATTACAATTTTTCATGAGAAATCTCGCTACTTTTGGAATGCTTGAATTTCGCTACGCTTTTTTCGCAATCATTGACATTCAAACTGCGAAGAAGCAAAAGCAGCAAAAAGTCTGTGTGCTGTGTTGTCCAGCAAATCAGTCATAGCTCATTGTTTGTTGAACCAAACCAATCAGCATGCTGTTCACTTGTTATGGAAATGAAATTTTGCACTCCTTGTGGTCCATCATCAACATGGCTGACAGCTACGAAGGATCGCAGTTATCACAATCTTTATTCTGGAGCTGTGGATATGGATTGGAAAGACGTAATAATATTATGAGGTGGTCCTCTGCATAAAAGACCGTCCCCCTTCCTTTTGATGCAGTTATTACATTCAATACACCCTGAATCATGGTCAGACGCAAGATCTATCAATAATCAATGTGAGACGTGAATTTGAAGGAGCGAGCTGAGGACCAGAATCGTATCGTTCGGCATTCGCATTTTGAAGGGAACGCCGTCCTAAGTTGGATGATGTTGTTTGAATCATTGATGACATTATTAAATATGCTTATTGCAAGAACTCTGTCGGTTTAACTGCTACATCAGTACAATATGTATTTCTTTGCTTTTACAATCGACAGTGATTACCGTTGTTACTGCTTGGGCTCTCAGTTGAGTTGATAATTGTTTGATGCGAATATCGTTCTTAAAACCTGATCTGTTTTTACTTTGGTGTCATTTGTTCTCGTTGTGTATGATCATCATTGCGATTTTGTTGCTCTGTAAGCTGAGGACTGCTAATCGATGGAGCCTGTAGCAAAATAGTTCGCTACTTTTATTTTCGAGTAGCGATAGAAGTAGCGAAAAGGTTATTTGAAAATGTAACTAAAGCGGTAGCTAACTACATTTGAAGTCAAGGAGCGGTAGCTGTAAGGAACTACACAAATCGAGTAGCGTGCCTACCCTTGATTGTATCTTGGAAGGTTAACAGCCTTAAGGAGGTTGCACACGATGCAATATATTGCATGCAATCTTGATCTTATACCATCATTAAGCGTCACGATGTAGCTGTATGTAATTAACTGACACCAGTTACCGGTAAGTAATGTGCCCAGACTGGAATCTTTGTATTTTGCGCGACGGAGAAATTTTTTGCGCGTTTGGCCTCTAGTTTATGTGACTAAAAGCGCGGTCCAGCCACGGTTAATAGCTAAGATAACAAACTTACAGTAAGGATTGCGCGGAGAGAGCCTGTTTTTCTGATGAAATTGTCTGCAGCTGAGCTCAATTCTCAAAATCTGCACGGCAGCGGATTAAGCAGGCCAGATTTGCGCGACGGAGATCTCACATAAATTCCACTCAGGTAATGTGCTAGCACCTTCGATGGTTTCAATTGAGAGTAGGACTAATAAATAGAGCCAATTAGCTGATGTATATATTGCATTGCCTGTAACAAATACCGTAGCATTGTCTGAAGCTGCCTTTGAAGTTATCATTTTGTTTCAGGCTCACACCCAGTACTGTGGGAGGAATTACTTCACTGTCATTCTGGAGTTAATAGCACAATCTAAATACTGTAGATTGAATGCTCAACATTGTAGTTGAAGAGGGTTTATGAAGACTGAGGGCCTGAAGCACATACTTTGAGTGTCTACTGGATAAAACAGCCCAGGCAATACAATGGTCATCGTGCAAGCGTGTTGCAACTATCCTAGAAGGCTTGTCACTTACCATCAAATGATCTCTTGAACAAGGAGTCCATCAGTGTTGACTTTCCTATGCCTGTCTCACCTGCATACAGCAAAATCACCTCAATTAGTCATTGCAATCACAATGCAAATTATACACATACAGTTGTAGTATATAGGGAAGAAATCTAACCAAGAAGACTATGGGCTTACAAATGTAACTGACATTGCTGATCTATTGAGTGAAGGAGCACAGTTTATAGATTTAGACCCATAAACAAATTGTTACAAACAGGTATTTCCAAAATGGCTTAACACATGAATAGGTTGTCTATCTATTCGCTTGTTTTGGCATCATACGGTCAAATCTGCTTGATAGGATCACTACATAATCGGACTTACTATTTATTCGATATTTATTCAAGGCCAATTTGCCAAAACTGAATCAGATCCTATCAAATTCAACTACAATAAACCAGTTATTTTGACAAAAACATTCGCTAAATCAGATCAAATTTGAAAATTGTAAATCACAGTATATTTTCTGAGTAAAAATCGCAGGCAAATAAATTGGAATAACGTGAAACCTGTCTATAACGGTCACCTCTGGGACCTAAGAAAAATGACCTTTACAGACAGGAGGCCTTTTTGTGCAGGTTGATTTCTATAGAAAGTGTCATTTCACGGTTATGAAAAGTAGCCTTTCTATACAGGTGGCTGCTCTATCGAGGTGACCGCTAATACAGGTTTGACTGTAATGCTTTACTTTGAGAAAAACATTCAAATAAAAGCCTCAATCAGACAGATTATTTTGCAGCTTTGATCGCAGTGAATTAAGTCTTTCTCGACACAAGATTTTATATTGACTACAATGAATATGGCTCTATTGATGTGTCAATTTTAAATACACTTCCCAAGAAAATGGCAGATGGACTGAGATGGTACACTGGTCTGCTAACTAATTAAATGTCACACTGTCCATGAAATCTTGTGTGATTACAAGTTGCTCTGCTATAATCCAGCTTTCATTTTAAATAGGGCATGTTGGACGTTACAACATTTACCCCTTAAATGAGCAGTAACTTGTACATTCTAGTTACACAAATAGAGGAACTTTACAACACTGTTTGTTCTGCTCCGATAGCAAAGATTTATTGCTAGACATTTAAGATGGCCAGAGACGCACCAGTTTAAAAGGAAGCAGTAGGCTACATAAACATCAACACATTTGGTATGTATTATAATCTATTGCATTTCCAGGTTGGACATAAAACCTCTAGCATGCATACATTTTACTTGCAAAGCGCTTTGCATCTAAACCATTTTAACCATGTGCACTGTACCATAAAGCAACTTACCAATGCAAAGGATGTTGAAGGAGAATCCTTTCTTGACGGATTTGTTTACTAACTGGTCGGGAAGACTGTCAAAGCCCACATGACCATTTAAGCGAAGATTTCTTCCGGGCGCACCCTTTGAAGAAAGATTTAATAATTATAACTGTACAGTCGCATTGGTTACTGCACCATGTATGTTGTCGGTCTATTCTAGCAGAACATATTATTTGAGATGTTTTAGTTTTTATCTGTTTTGAGAGATGAGCTCAAGCTGTTGACAATGTTCTCTTTATTGGTGGTTGTATGACCAAACAAGTGCTTAAATTTAAATTATAATCATGTATTATGTAAACAAAGTGCAGATGGAGCACAGACTTCTTCAATTCTATAGAAGTTGAACAAATCAATGAAACTCAAAATTTAATATTGTAAATGAATGAGTAATATGTGAGTTTCAACGGAGACACACTTAAACATTTAATTGACTTGCTTACAGTGCTGATAGTTTATGGTAGGACTATCTATAAGCCATTTTAAGTCCCTTTGAAGCTTACGTGAGATATGTAACACAGAATACAGTCTGAAGGAGCTCAGTCGGGGCACACAATACAGACCAGATATTGTCATCAGACAACAGCAATGTTCATTCTTAACATTGAACAACGCTGTGGCATAAATAAACCTCGTAATGGACTGCATTCCTTGATAACGCCAACAGCATGAACGTTGTTTCATTTATATTATCATAGAATCCATCTACCTTCAGAAGCGAAACGACTGTGCTCTAACTTCACGAAAACATAACCGCCTATCTATAAGCTTTGGAGTTTGGAAATGGCAACAAAACACGCTGGTTTCAAGTCAACCTATGCTACAAGATGTGTAGGCCTATTTAGTCTTGAATATACATACAAAAAGCCAAATTTCAATCGATTCCACAACAAAACACAAATTCCTCACAACGTCTGCACGATATCTGAATATCTGTTGAGAAATATTCGATGCACGAATTTTGAAGATAGAAATCGCATGGTGGATAGGCCTAGTTAAGGGCTAGAAGAAACATATCTCGGTGAATAAGCCATTAAAATATAACTTCGCGCTGTTCAATGTATGTCTTTTCCCATTTCAGTTAAAACGAAAGCCGCCTGTAACACAGCTACTGAACGAGTGTAAATGTTGATGGTACAATTAGACGGAAATTCGAACGTCTGCCAGCTGTAGAAAAACAACAGACATTCCGCTAGCTTCTGTGATAGCAAATTCAAACCTTAGATCAACAGAAACTGCTCTGGCAAACATAGGAGCTATATCTATAACTTACCAGAATTCTCCGGTGTTCTACTTCTCCCAGCATTTTATCTTTTTATCTTGTAAGGTGGAGAAGTGTGCACAGCATCCACAAGAAGAAACAAGTCTGAAATTTGTGCAAGAGAAGTTGATATCCGCCCTGTTGATGTTGCCTCCGCATGCGCAAACTGACGCTGACGCCCAATGTGTTGTCGTCGATAATTTCACTACATCCTTTGCACTTTTATGTATAATCAAGTAAACACTTTTTCTCAACGATACTGTGATAGTAAAATTGATCCGCTTGTTGCCCGCAGCTGGTTTTGTGGGTTGCTAACGCAGACAGCTGATTAGTCGGTCAGCAAGTCGAAATCGGCTCACCTCTACGAAGCAAACATCACCTTATGTCAAGGAATTTCTTTCATATTCAACTTCGAGTTGAGTACAGAGACAGAATAATAATTTATTTTTCCGTGCAATACAATGGTTTTACGTGTTTTGAAGCAATTTTGTCTCTTATAAATTTACAATAATTAATACGTGATAGATACGTGTGTTAGAAATTATTGATGTCTGCCGAAAGCCATCCAGTTTTATTCCTTTACAATAAAGCTGTATTGTCTACATGAGACCGATAAAGCTCTTCCTGGATAATGAATCTTGCTGGTTCGCTATTGGCCTCATACACACAACCACGTTCAAAGCTACCTATTTACAGTAAAACCCCGTACTTTACACAAACAGAAGCTAATCTACCAAAATCAGTAATAAATCTTTATTCTTGAAATATAGCTATACTTCAAAATGTTTACAAAAGTCATGGTATTCATTGCTTCACAGTAAAATATGTAAAACAATCTCGAAATAAATTAGATACATTAAAAAAAAATAATAAGAAATGTCCGTAGCATAAATAAAATAACTAAAAAATAATAATACGAGACGTGATCACCAAATATAAATACAAATTTTGTAATAAAAAAAATACAACTAAGAAATTGAAGTTACTGCTTTACCCCATGTGTCCCTGTGCCCTGGGTCATAGCGATTGCCTCTCGTTGGGTTAGACCCATCCGGAGGAGATCGACACTGAGATGATCGTAGTAGGTGCTTCGAGGTCGACCTCGTCGGGGGGTTCAGGCGGGTTGGCGTAGTAGGAGCGCCAGCGGGATGGTCTGTCTCCGCATAGCGTGTCCGTAGAGTGCCATCCTGGATCGCCTCGGGAGATCTGTTGCTGGCGGAAGCCTAGTTCGACTGTACAGATCATCGACTGAGATAGTAGCAAGGACAACTGCAGGGTAGCGCACTCCGATGGCCCTGCGCAATAGTGCGCGATGACTAGCATCAATTCTGCTTCCCAGCGTACTGGTGTCTGGTGATTGTCCACGATTCCCCACTGTACAGCAACACCGACTCAACACAGCTTTTGAAAAGCCGAGGCTTAACATCCATGCTTGCTGTTGACTGCCACACGACGGAATGACCTAATGAAAGTTGATATATTTAGAAAGAGGAACGCGAACGAATAGAACTGAGGAACTTTTGATAAATTTCATCATATATGCATGGTGCCATTTCACCATTGTCTTTTCTCATATTGATTCTACATTCAGTACATAATTATAATAATGCCAAAGGTACTTCGCAAAACGATGTTGTTTTGAAACATGCGCTCCGAGCAGTAAATTCAGCTCGCGAATCTTCCATCTATGCCTTTTGCAGACATTTCTCTACGAGCAGTGGCATATCCTAATCAACATCACTAAGTTTAGATATTAATCGGTCGCAAAGCACGTCATATGAACAGTTTCGGCATTAGCATAGTCTATGGTTGACTGGGAATGTATAGGCAGGGACGATAGCCGACGTAATGAAATGAGTTTGTTCTCATTTATTTGTAGTCATTTTTAAATTGTTGAAGTACAGTATACGTAATGTTTGCATCATAGCTGCATCCGCAAAGTCACTTGATCCCCACTGCTGAAAACATTCCCGGAAAAGAGCCCACATTCTTCTCGGATTGTGTTCTTTTAATTCACTATGATCTCCCATTGCTAATCCTTACCCTATTACTCAGTCAGATTATCCTCCCAGAATGCGAACCAACACTCTCGGTACACATCCGCCTTTCCCACAATCCAGCGTGAGACTTTTTATTATGCAAAAGATCCCGACGGAAGACTTAATTAGTTGCTGAGAGAGGAATATTTGAGAATGAATGAATGACAGGTTTCACAATCTTCAGTAGCAGCTTACTTTATCAATGATGTGCATTCTAGTTAACATTTCACTGAGGCTCTTAGTCTGTCTTTAAATAGCAGTAACTTTTATTTCAAATAATTACATCAACAATCTATATAGACAAAATTTCCTAAAAGTAAATTAACTTTAACTAATGAAAACTATGCATTGTTAATAGCTACTTATAAAAACTACTATTAAAATACTGAAAATTAAACCTGACTAAGCTATTTACAAATTAAAAATCTCTTCCAATGAAGCAGTTGAGGGAATAGTGCCCAAAACACAAGCAGCGTTTCCCCGTTGTATTGCCATGCTTATTCGTTGGAAGAGGTATTCCTTATTATTTTGGTGACTTCATTCTGAATTACGCTCGTTTCTTTCATGTTGTTCTTACTCTTATTTTGTAATCATACCTCGCCGGACGGAGAACACTGTTACAATGATATATATTGTATAAAAAGTGTATTGTGTGTCGTGTCTGACTCCTATACTACTTAGATTTATGCTCTTGATTTCAGCAAGCCTTGAGCACTCTGCTACCAGTGGAGAGGCTGCACTACGATAATACATCTACAGTGTAACCCTCTTAAGCGCAATAGTAATTTGCCAACTATATCCTTTGCTCTTATTAGGAATTGTGCTTATCAGGAATCGGTTAAGAGAGTTTGTACTGTACGCATTAATTCGGTATACATAGCAAATTGTTTGCAGATAAACGGGTTTTTCGCTTATCCGATTTGTGCTTAAACGGGTTATACTGTATTTCTATATCTTTGGAGGCTCATCAGATTGCTGAATAAGTAATGATGATGATGATGATGATTTGACTTAATTTGATTTGATATATTTGCATGATAAATACCATGACAGGCAGATACAGGATAGACATTAACAATCGTTTATTGTATAATCGTAAAGTTCAGTTTGCAACTGCTTCGACACGTGTATTCTTTTTGAATTTCAATTTCAAATAAAGACACATGATGATGATGATGATGATGATAGTGATGATAATGAAAGTCAACAAGTTACAATGAATAAAGAGCAATTATAGACTTCCCATGACACTTGTATACGATACTATAATCGGTGTGACCGTCTCAATTAATCTTCTCTCTCATAAAGGTCGTGTACTTTGCTATTGTATTTGTAGTGGCTGACGAGTGGTCAGTGTGAACTTAATGTCGTCATTTTGTAGTCACGTGATTGTAAGAATATGTAGCTGTGTCATCCTGTAATCATCCTCTTTGCTGTCTGTACTTCGTCGTGTCAGCAACTCCGTCTGTCCTCTTATCTACGCTGTATCTCACGACATAGAGCTCTGGCACCAACGACAATATGTACTCCTTGGAACTCTATCATCTCTCCCTGCCGTGGGACCAGCAACCTATCTATCAAATATATATTACTGTGGAATGTCAAAGTCTTGCAACTCGCCTTTCGTCTTCCACATATTATTTCAAGACCACAAAGTTCAAAATCAAACTCAACATTATTTGGTTGCTGTGAATTGCAATACGAAGCCTGTGACAGTGATAGTGTCGCTTGAAGAGATCACGATGGAACTAAATAATTCTCTATTGCTTGTATTTATAGCATGTATGTGTCTTTATTATTCAACAAAAGTCAAACACAAAGAATTCACCTGTAGCAGGCTATATACACATATAGTTCTTGCGCTGCACGAACTAGTGGCAAAATGGGCAATTGAATACTATGCGGCAATAAACATTAAAATAGATGTCTATAAAAACTGTTCCAAATTGACATCAGATAATTCTAATTTGAATTTCTTTAACGTTCTTGCTAATACGATACTCTCTGGAAGATTGTTCCAAATTCTTATCGTCCTTTGAAAAACGAAATGGTGGTGGACATCTGTGCGAGATATCTTGCATGAAAACTGCTTGCAATGTCCTCGAGTCGATTTATTGGAACGTTATATATGTTGTGCTCAATTGTCCAAACTTAAGCCCAACAACAGAAAGAAGTTTGGCTGTCATTTAAAGAAATTCATGGCCTAATTGTAAACCATCGAGCCTTGTTTGTGCCTCAGCTTCAATCATTTCTGGTTAAGGAAGCCATGTAGTCTATTTTTGCCCGCAGTCTTTGAAGAATTTAGCATTGAAGCTAGACATGAAAGAATGGTAGAATAATTACGTCATCGAGAGAGCATGTTACTGTCATTGCTTACTCTCGTTTCCAAGACAACGAGCAACAGGAGAAAATCCGTTGAATGAAGGCAATTATGTGTCGGTGTTTGCGGTGGAGGAAATTCTCATTTGAAAATTATAATTTAATGTTATTAAAAATGAAATTGAAAGTGGCAAATTCCCAATTGCGCAGTAGATAAGTACTAAAAGGTCGTACCTGCTGTCCTATTTACGTGCTATTTGAGTAGTGCCATCTGATATAGCAACCAGGAATAACATGTGTTGCTCCATCGACCTTACACAATGTTTAGCATAATTCACAATAGAAGGTTTGATCTTACTAGGATTACCAGCTAGATCCAATGTCACGTTCACTGATTCATTGTATTTACAATACATAGCTATGCCGTGATCAAATCCTGTCAGTAGTTTTTGCTTACATGTACTGCTTGACGTCTCCATGGCAACGAATTAAATAAACATTTGCTATTCACCAATTCAAGATGACCTCTGACACGAAATACGAACAATCTGAATTTAGTACATTCGTGCAAACACACACATTCGGCCTACTGTATAAATTGACGTAATGCAAGGCTTACTGGATTGTATTAATTAAGCAAATACGAAGAAGGCAACCGATTGCCAGTTTTAAGTGCACAACAAACTAACAATTCAGAGTTACACATTGCTTTTTAACAGTCACTTTTGCGAATATAGATTTGTAGCCTCAATATTGCACAAATGTAAAGCTACTTGACCGCTTCCAAGAACATCATTAATTTGAGCCTGCTGTTGTTGACAAGCAGAAAAGCAACGAGCTATGATTGGAACAACTAATAGCGAAACGTTCAGTTCTCGTGCATGTTTACGGCATGTGGGATGCACTTCCATATGACGTTCAGTTCAGAAGAATTCTAAAACGAGGTGCAAGTTTGCATTGCACAACTGTTCCCTTTTACGGGACTGCCTCACAGAATCTCTGAATGGATGACGTCAGCTCCCATATATGGGACGCCGGTCTCACGTTGGACATTGTTCGAGATTCCGTGTTGGTTTACCATTCATTCCCCATTGCCTGTTGTGTCTGAAGTTTCTTCTTGCAGCCAGTGATAATAGGATGAAATAGACAATTGTACAACATGCTACACTTTTGAATGGCGAGCTTTACAAGGTCAGGCGATGAGCCATGGAAATCTTCATTCCAAACTGTGGTTTGCAATTTGACCGCATCCATACGTCACAGTGTTGATTAATGACAGTTCGGTCTGTCAAAGGGATATTGAATTCCAACCCACGTCAAAGTCAGTATAAATCTCACCGGGTCACACAGAGCATGCAGAAGCCAAACAGTCTCTCGTCGAGCTGCCATTGCACCGGTCTAGGAGATTTCTGCTCGCACGACCCAACTTGTGGAAGCGTTTACGATGGGCAACCTAGCATTTGTTCTCTTGGCAATCTTGCCATTGCTGTCTTTATCGGACGCTTGCAGTTGCATGATTGCGCATCCCCAACAGGCATTCTGCGATGCTGATTTCGGTACGTAGAACATGACACGAAAACATCTCACCCAGCGCTACATACGTCTGTCCAGGTTGTGTGTTTTGCTGTGATTTATAATAGGTATTTGATTTCTTTGTACAGTGATCCGTGCTGGTGTATTGTCGAACATGAAGGCAATAAATGACACGCCTTCAAGCTATGGCGATTACTATTACGGTCCTACGTTTGCCTATTATGACATCCTGATCGCTCACGTGTTCAAAGGCAGAGAGAAGATTGAGGAATTGTTTGGCAATGGCAAGATTTCAACCATCAACCCGATGAAGCGATACAGGGCTAAAATCCACACTGCATATTCGGGTGCTGCCTGTGGCATCGCTTTGGGTCGTGGTGAAAAGTACGTCTTAAGTGGAAAGATCATGGACAACAAGCTGATGGTCTATTCTTGCAATTGGCACGAGCAATGGTACAAAGTGGAGAAGGGTGTTCGCCACGGGATCCACGGGGCATACGAATGTGATTGCAAAATCCAACCGTACTTTGGCAACAAAGCTGACGCTAGCCAAGCTTGCTCATGGCAACTCACATGGGACTACTGGCTAGACAAGTGTGTGTCTAATCAACAGATGTGCAAGCGAAAGAACAACATATGCCAATGGCATCAACTGACGGCATTAACATGCGAGAAAGAGAGTGCTACCATGTTTCCATAATGACGTTGCTGAATATTACACACATCAAATGTACCCATTGCACTTTATGTGTCTCTCCTCGGACTTATACGATGGCCTTATAAAGCAGAGGAAATTGTACATTGAATAGATTTAATTTTGCTGCCGGCGGTTTCGTCATCGCATGTCTATAATGTGCCGTAAATGGTAGAGGTTTGGCTCTAATTAATATCACAAGATAGAACGCATTGCGAGCAAATGTGATTTTCATCAAGAAGCACTGCGATTCCCATCGACAAAGGCTTGTAATTATTTGCGTCCTATCGTTTGCATGTGACAGGTTGTCGGTTTTCGTTGGCTGCTCTTCGCGTGAAAATGTAAGCGTAAAACCATGAAAACTATTTCATTGAACCGTAGCCATGTTTTAAGACATGAAAGCTGTTCTCTTACATTAGAAGAGATTTTACTGGTTTCAGCCTATGAGTTTGTTTATTCTGCCATGCGGAAGAAACTTTACACATGAGAAACTGCACAGTGAAAGAAATTGCAAAGCTGTCGTTTAGCTCTACAGCAGGCAGTAAGAGCCGTCATCGCGAACTTTGAAGTAGAGCTCCACTACGTCATCTGTTTTGCTACCGTTACAATTTTGTTTACTCTTTGCGTTCAAAGAGGAATTTCCTCTTAAGGCTTATGGTTGATCTTGGCTAATCCACAGGAAATTGAATCTACTTCAGGTTATGATAGTTCCTTAGTAAAGGTTAAAGGCTACCTTACAAGGGTAAGAAGATCGAGCAAGGAATGTTCAACAGCTGCTGTCAATGCAGGTTTGGTTTTGCTGCACTTTTGCTCGTTTGTCTGTGTGTCTGTCTGTGTCTAGTATTCACATGTTTTTTTTTGTCTGTCTATTTGCCTGTCTTTCTGTTTGTTTGTCTGTCTGACACCTCGCGTTATATACGTGCCAGTTATACTGTGCTTGACTATTAGTTTGTTAGTTAGTGTTATCGATCGATGTACACTTTTCGTTTATTTTCTTTAATCGTAAACAAGAAATATAATTCGAAGAAGCCATTGAGTGTCCATGATGACGACGCTGTCAAATCACAGTGGTACATCCTGTTTGTTGTAAATACCTTTTGATTGAATTTCATTTCATTCATGTAAATTGTAACACTAACCGTCAGTATATCGAAGCGGCGAGAGACACTGACCTAATCTGGGAGTACGCGCACGGAAGTAAAAGTTTGTTTTATTAAGTTTGGATGATATATTTAGATAGATATCTTTGTACATTGTTGCTATTTGTTATTATTTAGGAAAATTCGAAAAGGCGTTGGTACTATACAATACATAATGGTAGATCCGAATTACTCTCTGGTCTGTGCGTCGTTTGTGTCCACAAAAGAGTAGTTTCAACTATATATAGCCTGCTCCCATAAAAAACCACATGAACAGAAAATATATTTTCAATTAACTAGTTACAAAAATAACTAGTCGCGCCCCATCTCTAGTATTAACACTTTTTGGAAAACAACAACGTATATAATTATAGCTACAAGTCTGAGATTGAATTTTCACTGTCAAAAGACATGCATCGATTTATAAGATGCGGGACGTTTGCAGCCAAAATGCAAAAACGTCACTGAAAAAATATTTTCTAGACAAGAATTGTTTTCTTGTTTCAAGTATCAATTTTCTTGAAATAAGACTTGACCGATGGAAGAAGATAGCAATACAGTATTCATATTTGGCTTAGTAATTTATGGCTTACAGCGTGGACAAGTATGTGTTTACACTACACTTAAGAACAATATTCCTTGAAATGAGAAATTTTGTTCTTAAAATGGAAAAAAAAATTATTTTCAGTGATATTAATGACAACACTTTCTGTCGAGAGGTGTCTCTCTAGACTAATAATCACAATAGAATATATTATATAAATTACTACTACGCACAAATTATACGAATATTCGACTCATTCTCGAAATGCATACAAAAATGGATATTAATGTGGTCGTGCATGCTTGAAATAAGACTTGTAATTCACAATGGTCGAAATGAGTTTGTGCCTGAAGCTAAGGTTGGAAGATTGTTTTAGACAGCTGTGGCTCAAAGCTACATTACCTTCAGAATTAGTCCAACGATAATTAGGCGCAACAACAGCAGGAAAATGTCAGCCTTGGCGATATAGAAACAACGTTCTTCGGAATGTTTCGCCTTCTACATATCCTAGTCAGCTAAGATTCAACTGGAAGCGACATATATCACGGATTTCTGTCTATAGTTATGACTTTTCTTATTCATGCTTCTTGAAAAATACTTGTGACGGTGTGTGCTTCACAACAAAAGCAGCTTGTGGTTCCTTATTCAGTGACTTCATCTGTTTCGAATGGTGCATTGCTGTTTGGTCTACAATAGATGTTTGATAATTAGCAAAAGAAAACCAAGTTAATTAAAAGTATCAGAATACAATACAGACGTGACGTTATCGTTGAAAAGCATTGAGTTAAAGCGATTCTGTGTTTGGTCATTACGAACTTAGGTAAAATGCTGCTTGTTGTTTTGTATTCCGTCTCTTCTGACTACAGCGAATTTGCTTGCTAAGTTTGTGTCCACTCCCCTGCTCAGTGTATGTGAGCTCCCTTGCTTAATGTGAACTCTCTTGCTTAGGTTTTGTGCACTCCCCTGTTTAGTGTGTATGCACTCCCCTGCTCTATGTGTGAGCTCCCTTGCTTATAGTGTGCACTCTCCCCCTTAGTGTGTGAGCTCCCTTTCTTAGTGTGAACTCTCTTGCTTAGTTTTTGTGCACTCCCTTGTTTAGTGTGTATGCACTCCCCTGCTTAATATGTGTGAGCTCCCTTGCTTATACAGCAGCAAGGCATCATCATTGGTTGCCAAGAGTATCCTAAACTGTGTTACAGACCATCCTTAAAAGACCAGCTTTGTGACCACATTGAATGCTTTGCTTTTATCTCGATGCCCTCTGCGTAATCGGATCAATGAAGTGAATCGGTTTTGCAGCTCTTGGGAGGAATCGTGACAAGAACTAGAGTCGTGACAGCGCATGTCAAATTGGTACTAGCCCTGGTGTAAACAGTCTCAGATCTAGATCTCAAAGCAATGCACTGTTTTGAAAATGAACAGAAGGGAGCGTAGCTAGACAATATCAACTTCGTTACTGTCGCGACGGGGAGCTAATGCTAAAGGAGACCTTTCCATTGACATTGCGTTAATACAGCTGAGATTCGCGCATGCGTTGTTACAATTGCAGCAGGTGGATCGGGTAATCTGGGCCATCGTGGTTTTGTCTTGACTGTCAGACACACAGAAGAATAATTGCATGAAGCTGGCTGTGTGTTTGTTGACGTTTTGAAGGAGTAAGCGACGGAGTGAAAGAAGTCAGTGATGTTGCTTTTTGCCTGCGATCGTTTGACTTGTATCAAAGCGAGTGGCCTTATAGCTTCATAATGTACATGTAGCTCCATGCATAGGGTGAGTTTCAGCCTATCTATGGTCTAACGTGGCTATATTCATCTTCAATCACTTTCATGCAAGAATACATCGTGTTGTTGCTATGACTGGAGTGGTTGGAAAACTACGAAGTTTCTCGCGGGCGCTCTCATCTGCGGACGATGAAAAGAGTTCTGGTGGTGGATCATCGATCTTGAACCGGTCAAGCAATTTTCTCTCCAAGCTTGGTGTGACAGGCTCGCAGTCTCCACAGCTTGAGCGTCGTTGCAAAACCTTGCTTGTGATCGACTCAAGCGAGAACGACTGGTATGTATATAAGTAGATACGAAATAATAGCACTTGCATGTTGTCTATTTGCGTTACATCGTTACAAATAATTATCTTAAACGGAACGGCCGTGCCCATCCATTCCAACCGGTAGTAGACGTCTTTCGCCCGTGTTGCTCTCGATTAGCTAAGTCCTGCAAGTCGGATTACTGATAGCTTTGAGCATGTGCCGCGACTTTGACGTTTGGTAAGCTGTAGTTTCTATCTAAAGTGAAAATGCGGTTTGTTCAATGATAAAGGACGCGAAAGGAATCTGCTGCAGGCTGACTACAGCTTGAGTAAGGACGATGGATGCATTTCTACAGCGTGTTTGATCAATTGACAAGCATCCAGGACAGCTGTCTTGCATTATTTCGTGTGAAACATAGCATTAGAAGGCCGCCTGATGGCCAAAGGGCTTACATTCGCGATTGATTACGAGAAGTCGGCTGAAACAGCTGTCCTGTCAAGTTAGGCCGAATTCATCAAATTTGAGTTTGGCTGTTCAGCACGAAATCGCTGACATGTAGAGTTCGCTGCACTTTTGGTCAATTTGAATAATTTTCTTAATAATCACTTTAATTTAGATCCGGCAGTTATATCCCACTAAGACGTTTTAGAAATTCAGTATATTACATATAAGTAATGTTTGTTTGAATGATGGAATAAAATAATGAACTAGCTGTTCTCTTGAATGAGTTCTCAAATGAATACGTGACAATCTTTCTCACCTCAGGGTCAATGTCTTTCAAGGAAAAAGCCTCCACAATAAATGCTACGACATTAGAGTGGAACAGGTGAGCCAAGAATCAGGTCTCTTTGAAATTTTTTATCATTAAGTAAAACTCCAAGCAAACACATACAATTTTGAAGAGTATGATTGAACTGTTTGATGGAATGAATCTTTCTTAGCCACTTTCTATATGCAAAAAATTAACAATTAAACATCCTGCTGGTATGGACGAGATTTTTAGCTTAATTGGGGACCGCTCATTATTTATGCCTGGGGTTGGTACCGAATAGAAGCGGGGTGGGTAGCTCAAATTATGGCAGCACCGAAGCTTGGGCACTTTTTTGCAGCCACGTTCAACTGATGTTTAAGCTTTCTTTTGTTGATTAATCGATTCCAGTGTCGCATAATTAAACTAGACATGGTGTCCTGAAACTTATTCTATGCATAATTATTTGCTCTACACTGGATGAAGATCACGAAGAAATGCTCTTGTTTAATATAATATGATGTAAGTTTTAGAGGTTGGGTAATTTTTTTTTGGCTACTTGAAGGTTGGGTAAAACAAAAAGAGTTACAACTTTTTGCTTCTCTTCGGCACCAACCCCCCTGGGCATGAATAATTCACCCTTAGTTAGCAAAATTTTAGGTTATTCTAATTAGTTCTAGGTAAACTGTATGTTAAATCAATTAACTGTGGATTATTGTAAATATTTATGAAGGATTTTCACGTAGTTCTTAATTCTATGCAAATTAATTATTATTGTATTAATAACTACTGTACAAAGAGACCGCTATAATTTTATAGCCATACTGTATTAAATCGGAAGGTAGATCGATGATCGCTTTAGCAAACTACTTTGGTGTGATATCCTGTTTTATTTTAACATATCTTATTAAATGTCGACGCATATTAGATCACGGCTGCTATCTCTAAGCTCCTGCTGATGTTGAACTCAGTTTTACTTCTTTTAGGCAGAGTTCTCCGAACTGAGGGTCGTATCGTCGTCAGAACGAGGCGTGACTGTTAGCATGAGAATGAGAAGGAATAACGCAGTCATTGCAAGGTTTGATGGCTGTAATAAATCATGCAAATAGCTTGTGACGCAGCAATAGATAATTATCCCATGTGCTTGTAAAACATTCTTGTTTGGTTCTCGAGAGGAGGAGACTTCTGTCCTCAATATGTCGCGTTATCTTGCCGGACTTGTTCGTGCGTAACAACACAGTTGTAATAAATTATGAGAAGCAAAACTCAAATTAAAACATTCAAATATGCATTTACACTAGAAAAAAACTAATTATCTCCTATAGTTATCTCCTATAAAACAAATCAATCTAAAAAGGAAACAAAATCAAGGGCTTACCTTATTCGAAGATTAAGCATCGCAATACAGAGGGGTAATGGTACAAGCATCATTCGCACCCTCAGTGCTGAGGAAAGCTTGCAAGCGGAAATCTTTAATTTGTAAATGTCATAGGTAAATTTATTTTTGGTAATATTGTACTTTTAAGCATTTAAATTTATCAGGCAGAACGTGACTGCGATCACTGGAAATGTCGTTATAATGCTATGTTGTTTTTGAAATACATTGGCAATAATAAATCTGAAAAGTAAACTAGACAAAGAAATTAAATAGCAAGCCAGCAAACCAGCAATGTGTTTGCTTGTCATGGAATTGTGGGATTAACAATCTCGTTAGCTTCGTGTTGTATATAACAAGGTATTGAACATTTTGATAACATCTTATTCTTATCAAACTGTTAATCTGTTCAACCATTCTGACAGTCTAAGCTAAATACAACTATCCGCACTTAAACACTACGTATTTGCTTTTATTATTCTTTTCCTCAGTTAATTCCATCTTCTTGGACCTTACATGTTCAGTCTAAGCTATACTCATTTACCATAGGAATGTCGTAGAACAATCATACATTTTTCATGTAACATTTTCCTTCCTGTCACGCGACCGAACTGATCCCTGGGCATTCCGGCACGGCCTTGATAGCATGAACTGTATACAGTAAAACCTGTCTAGAACGGTCACCTCTGGGACCTAAAAAAGGACCTTTATAGGCAGGTGACCTTTCTGTCCAGGTCGATTTCTACAGACAGTGTTATATTGTGGTTGTGAAGAGTGGCCTTTATACACAGGTGGCTGCTCTATAGAGGGAGCCCCTAACACAGGTTTGACTGTACGAAACATTTACACATACAGTACTGTAATACAAACACAGGGATCCTAATTATTGAAAACGAAGGACCCGCCCCGAAATACATAAACACACATAGCGTTTTTCTCTGAGCAATTTAATGGAATTGTTTGCAGGATGCATTTGTAACATAAATCAAGCTCCTAACATTGCCTCTCGCTCTCCTCTTCCCTATGAAGCTGCAACATTTCTGACCCCTTTCAAATCATGCATTGCCTTGTCAGCATAGATCATGAGGAGGAAGTTATTTCCATGCATCTATCCTACAAAATAGACTGACAAAGACTATAATAATGCAACAAATGTTGTGACATTTCTCAATATATTTGTTTGTAGATCTTTTCGACCTGATTTTGTTTTGATTCGACAATATGTGTCCGACGTGGAAGAGCGAGAGAAACGAAAGCATTTCTTGCTTGGTCTGATTCATGGCAATGTTCCTTCCATGAACCCATTGCGGTCGTCGTACATTTTCCTTGATAAACCTATCGTGGTAAGAACGCAATGCTATATTGACGTTAGGTCATCTTTTATGCTCTCTGCAAGCCACACTCTCCCTCCCGTTGCTTGTAAATCGTATTTAACTGAACTTCCTGCCCTTGAAATATTCTCTCTGGTCGTCCCAGCGGTAGCTTTGTAGCAGCCACCATAGCTACAGTATTAGCAATTTATTCCTATAGCCTCACCTTATTATTAGCCTCAATTTCGTGTAATGCTAATTAGTTCCCAGTCCTGTCACTACACTTGCGGTGTAATTTCTGCAAAGCGAAAGACTTTTGGAACTTTCAAAAATGATACTCAAAATTCTTTAAATGCAGAAGAAATCGATGAATACTACTATATATCAGTTACTTTCATAATGTTAACCCAAGTCTGAACAATGCTTAAACTTTTCATGCACTTATTCGCACAGCAGGTTGGTTTAACATAGCATGTCTCTTGTTAGTCTTCTAGAAGTAATTTGATACTATATACTGTACTGTATGAAAATTACTAATGATAACCATCTGAAGGAGCAATTTCCCCCAGAGATCAATACTGGCATTTCCAAAACCATGCTTGTAAGCAGATTCTTAAGCTCTGATGTCTACAATGGAAGACACATACATTATAAAGAATTAACGATATGAAAAAAGCTGTACAGTACTTCCCACTACTTCAGTCTGATCTGGAAAAGACAACACTTGTCAATAAAAGCATACTCTTGTTTGACTCGAAAATGCTCAGAAGATTTTTCAGCGTAGATATTGATTCAAAAGGAGCCATTCTTTCTATATTTAAGAAATTGCAGAGATATAATTGCATTGAGACCTTCAATCATCCGTTATCCATTCTTGACACTAAATAGGTCACTTTGAATAGCTTCTGAATCCATTCTCTAATTTCTGAGAATCTGATCTGACATTTTATGTTATCGAAAAATTAAGGGCATAACTGGAATTGGGCCTTGAATCGGATTTCCTAAAAGAGGTCACGCTATTTATACAGACTGTTATATACTTATATTATGCAAGAATCATGAAGAGGCCATAAAGAAGACAGCGTAGTTCTCCATGTGCAAGAAGATTCTTATTCTAGACGACACGCCTCCAATGCCTTGGGTCGCCCCAATCTCGTAATCATGAGAGACACCACGAGGTTCGCCGGGACAACACCACAGCAGAATGATTATATAACACAGACCACAATAATCAAACCTTCTGGCAATTTTGATTATATACTCAAACGACAACCGCTATAGCGCTAAAATCTAAAAAGATAAAACGGTGTTGAATGCTTGAATATACACACAATTTATAACGCTAGACAGCAACCACTTAGTTAGTTAATAAGTTCCTTGTATAAATACTTCATACACCTTTCTCTCATTTATTATAATCATTTGTTTTCTTCTTTGTATAGTATGCTGAACTGACAATCATCAAACGAAGATTGGGTGCGGAATCATTTCCTTTAATCGATCAAAATTATTACCACAGTTCAAAAGAAATGGTAAGATAGATTAAAGTGTTCACATCACCTTCTTTAAAAGCACTGTTTAATGTTTCCCCAGTGCAATCTAGCATCTTGGCATTTAGCTACTTTCTGTGATTGATAATCCTTGCAATGAGTCATCATCATTTTTATTTCTTTAATTTCGCATTCTACTACGGGAACTGTATATAGTAATGTAGTTAATACAGTAATACAGCAATGTAGTCATCATCATTAGAACAAAAAGTAGCGTCTAAAAGTCCGTTACATTCGTCGCAAAAGTGGCGAACATTTACTCACCCATAGCGTTCTATTTTGCGGAGGCTCTCTGCGCATTGGTCCATGTCAGACCCACGGCCACCAAATCGGCATCCAGTTACTGTCGATATGTCATCCTCATCCCCATTCACATAGCAATGAGTAGATGTGTGGTTGAATGCACTCACCATAAAGATTACTCTATATGCTTATGTGGACATCTCAGAAGATTAAACTCAACTGCATGTCAACATTTATCTGGACCACATTTGATGAAATTCTAACTGGCTTTATGAATAACGCAATCAGGATGGCATTGTTGATCTCAATCTTGACTCTTCATTATTATTTAGGTCTTACCTCCATCATTACCAATCGTTGTCAAAACCGGATCTGAACACAGTGGACTTGGAAAAGTACGGGACCCTGTGTTATTTGACATGAAATGTTATATATAATTATGAAAGGGATAGGGGAAGTTCCTGTAGCATATCTCTTTTCTTAGTACGATCTCAATTACAAGTCTTGTTCTGTGGTATTACATCAGAGTCAATCACAAGACAAATTGTGCTTCTGTCATCAACATCAGAAATCTGTTTCAACATACTTTTGTAGTACATGTGAAGACCATGTCTTTTATAGTCCAGTAAATTAATAGAAAAAATTGCAAAATCGATTTGAATGAATTGCTTACAGAGGGAAAAAGTAAATATAGCGAATAATTATGCAGCATGCAAATTAAATCATGCGGTTGAAATAGAAGGAGAAAATCTCATACAGTATAACCCGTTTAGCGCAAATCGGATAAGTGAAAAACCCGTTTATCTGCTAACAATTTGCTATGTACCGAATTAATGCATACAGTACAAACTCTCTTAACCGATTCCTGCTAAGCAAAATTCCTAACAAGAGCAAAGGATATCGTTGGCAAATTACTATTGCGCTTAAGCGGGTTACACTGTACTACAAATGTTCATTGAACTTATTATTCATGCATGTGAGGTTGGTGTCCAGTCATGCACCATGACATAAAACATCAGAGTACTTGAAAACGAGGAAATGCGACATGTACAAATTATCATCATCATTTGACGCGTTCGGGAAGTGAGCCCCGAGGCGTTACCATACTCCATTTTCATACTGCTTTATTAGTGCTCCACCGCGACGGAATAGCTCAGTTGGTGCTCCAGCCAAAATAATCGTTGCCAAGGGTGTAGTTGGCCTCCGAAGAGCATGAGCAATAAGGCTTTCTCGACGGCGAATGATGGTCGTAGAAGCGGGCTGCGATCGACATCGCTTGTAGACTTCACTTGTTTTGATGGTTTTGGGATAGTGTATGTCAAGTGCATGTCGATTAGAAAGTGTGCATAGACGCTACCCTCCGCCCAAGCAAATCGAACTGAGAAGTCATAATCTACTTTAAAGACAGGTGGGATTTACACACCACAAGGTGCATCCGAATCGTGCCCATAAAAATATAGGAAATTCATGGCATTATGTTTACTTTACAGTATACTCAATTATCTGAATTCGTTCTACAGTACATTAATATTATTCACCAGTATGAGAAGCAAAGAAATTTAACAAGTTATCATGCAACAATTCAAGATTTTGACAAACATTACATCCGCTTAGCGAATTCCAATGAGAAATGACATCATTAGCAGCAGTTAATTTCGTTAATCATTTTTTGTAGGTTTGTGTGGCGAGTCCTCGTGGCTTTCAAGACGTCGCCAGCATGTTGGCTGTGAGCCAGGGATATGCAACTACAGAGCCATTTCTTGATGGCAAATACGACATTCGGATTTTAAAAATAGGAGGAACATACAAGGTTTATAAGTACGTATGACTGAAGCATATCGATGAGATTTTGGTCAGCTTCCATGCTAGGTTATTAGATAGATAGAAATATATTTATTTTGATTATAAACTGTACCGCAGAATATTTTTTACAATTAATACATGAGTTAACTAAAATAAAAGTACATGATCAAGGTCATCCCCTAAGCACTAATAGCTCTGGCTGGGAGATCTTAGGAAGACGTTAGGACCTTAAAGTAACGTAAATAATTAATCAACGATATGAAGAAATATCTGTCCTGATTACGAATACCGAAGCCTTGTTTCCATGTACAGTATAACCCGTTTAAGCGCAAATCGGATAAGCGAAAAACCTGTTTATCTGCAAACAATTTGCTATGTACCGAATTAATGCATACAGTGCAAACTCTCTTAACTGATTCCTGATAAGCACAATTCCTAATAAGAGCAAAGGATATCGTTGGCAAATTACTATTGCGCTTAAGCGGGTTACACTGAATACCTCTCCAGAAAAATCTTCCAAGATACATAGAACATTTAACACGACTGTCGGAATTTATCTTTAGTTATATCTAATAAATGCTACTTTGGATTCTATACAATAAGCATAGAAATATTTAGTTTCGAACCAGTAAGGCTATTTTATCCGCCTAGGCAACGTTTACTGAAAATTAAATCGTTATTAAATCATCAGCCAAGCTAGATTCCATTACGATTCTGCCACTGTTAGCTTTAGTTTACACCACTTTAAAACTTACAAATAAAATACAGAGACTCATATTAGAAAACGCAACAAATACGAATTCACATTTGATTGCATTGCTGACATGAAAAGTCTCTTCGTTGTTCATAACGAGGCTTTTAAAAATTAAAGTATTTTAGCCCAAAGTGATACGCACTTCGCCACAGAATAGTGCTTCAATGTTTCTTCCATTTATCTGAAAAAGACATCAGACATTCATTTGATGAACAGCTAGAGGATGAATAACCTGTGTGACATACTCTTCATCAATATCGTCAAAGAAAATTGCGCCAGCATTCGCGATGCATGCCAGTTTACATTTTTTTGATGTTAAATTCCTTAAAAACAACTATGTACAAAGCTATAAGTGATTTTGGCGAATGCACTTCAATATATACTTTTACATCTACAGGAGAAGATCCCTCTCGGATTCTTGGAAGACAAACTGCGGCTCTGCTGCTGTCGAAGAAATAGCTTTGACTGAAAGGTAACACGAATATTAAATGATAGTCATACTTTGCATTCAATATTACTGTAGGCGTAATGAGTAATGACTCAAGTGTAATAATTGGAAGTCATGTGTACTTTATGCAGTTTACAACACAGAACCTTGTTTGGCGATATCCCCATGCTTGTTCAACAGAACCGCTCGAGTTCAAAAGCATACTGCTTAAGCGATGGAAAATCAAAATTGCCTTCACTGCAAACTCTCCAAATAAGTTATACGTGCTTGAATAGTGTTACATACTGTGCAGAGAAACCTTTCTATAATGGTTATCTTTGGAGCCTGAGGAAAATGACCTTTATAGACAGGTCAACTTTTTGTCCAGGTTGATTTCTATAGATGAGTCATATTGGGGTTATGAAGAGTGGCCTTTACACAAAGGTGGTTGCTCCACAGAGATGGCCGCTAATACACGTGTGAATGTACTTGTAACTTATATTTAGGTTAAGATAAAATGCGCAAAGCGTTATCTCCGATCATTTAAGTTACTTGCTATTGTAATTAATATACGTGATATTTTAAGGAACCGTGATAAATAGATCGGCGTTACATTTTGGAATTCTTGAGAGTTCTTTTAAACAGGAAGTTGTTATGAGGAATACTCATATGAAGGCACGTTATGATGTGCGTTACATTTTAAGAGTTTATTAGTATATCATTGAGTATATCGATCATCATTTTTATGTTAAACTGGAGTGTCTCTTTCTCTTTCTTTGTTCCTTGGATAATATTAAGATCTAATATGATGCTTAAAACACAAAGTGTGAAGGGGGATTTGTTCGTTCTCCACATGTATTTTTATAGGTATAAGTTCTGGGCAGACGAGTGTAGTGGAATGTTCGGTGGACTGGAATTCCTCTGCGTTGAAGCAATCCACACAAACGACGACAGAGAGTTCATCGTAGAGGTACAGAATACAATCTTCTGTTTTCTTTGACATACAAAATATCTGTCCACCTATAGCTACAGCTTAGACCCAGGTTGTACAGCTTGCTAGTCATGAACCGTGCCACGCACATCCTGGCTCGGCTCTGGCAATCTCCAACAGCGAATCGGATTATACAGCGAATCAGGGAATATTCGCGAGTTTTACATCACGTTCCTCGCGATGTTAAAATATTTTCAGCCACTAGTGCAGAAGAAATAACAAAACGATTTGCTGGTATGCTGTTTGAGGAGGAGAACGATTTATGCAAGCACACGTAGTTGTGGTCTTTGTTGTTGTAGCCCGTATGGTTGTGGTCATTCGTCAGTGATTTGCCACTGCAGCGAAGAACAGAACTTTGTGAGCAAACCGCATTCGCACCTTGTAACATAAATGATGATGGACATCACCATGATGTGATGATTTCATAGATTGATTTCTCTTTCAAACTCTCTCAAATTACAAAATGAATTCAATTACTTAGAAAATACATATTTAAACTGAAAACTAATTAGCATGCTAAAAATATAACTACTTAAAATACTAAATATTAAAAATCTCATTTAATTCTTCAGAGCTCTGGAATGTACCCAAAACAGACGCGGCATTTCCTCTTTGATAGATTGATTGATTGTTTTCTTATTTTCCCGTGAATTTATTACGAAAGGCAAACACATCACTAAAGCACAGCCTATAAAAGTTAAAAGTATTTTACTATATTTATTTTGACTAAACGGCATTTGAAACAAGACGATGTTGGCGCAGTGACAACATTATCAAGATGATGATGATGATTTGCTTATACTGTGTCCGATTCATTGATACGGATTTGAGTATGCTTACATGCTCCCTTACGTTGCAAGGTCTTTGGCTGCATTACAGTGCATCTTCTAATCTTTGCAGGTCAACGATACCTTGCGGATCATGTGTTCCGATACAAAACACGATCAGATGCATCTGATAGGGAACGCCGTCCTGCGTAGAATGGAGATTCTATTTCAGCCGCATCTTGATCCACAAGTCAAAACTCCGACGTCGTCAGCTTTGTTTGGTAACACTTCTTCTAATACCCAGAGAACTTAGTCTATAAATACAATTATATTAACATTTGAATAGCCATTCCCAGAACATGAAAATACTTTTGCCTGAATGCATTAATGGAAGTATGAAAGAAGTCAATCCCCCATGCATTTTCCTGTCCCATCTCGAGAAATAAATATACATACAATATACAATAATTATACACAATACAAAAACATACAAACACAAAAAGGTCACTCCGTTGCAAGGACAGAGTTTCTTCAAAGTCAGTAACATAATCTTTGCAAAATCACAGCTGACTTGCATATTATCTGCGAAATTAGTCATTAGCAGAGAAACAGATTTCCTCGTATCATTATCATAATTATATATTAAAATGTTACTATTTTATTGGTCTCGAGAAGACTGAAGTGGCCCTTCACGTCCATCGTAATCTCACGCCTTTCTCATATGTTTTGCAATGGCTTATTTCAGATGCAATGAACGTCGCCAGTGGTTCATCTCTGGCCATGCAACCGACAACAAACCATCACTCATCGAAGGATGTAACTCCACGCTCTAATACAAGAGCCTCCTACTCGACGCCAGCGTCGCCCATGATGGGAAAAAGAGCCGATAATGGTCTAAATGCAAATGGCGGATATGTTAACGGGGTCCACCAAGCCCCTGGGTCAGGCATACGAAGGGGTTCAGTGTCTGGTAGATTTTGATTATTGTATACGAGATTCATCTTAGGCTCTCGATGACATTACGCCAGTCATCGAAGGCAAACGAAATGAAATCTGGCATGCCAATGCGATTCTCGAACTCCCGTAGAAAGAAATGAAAGAAAATTACATATTTAAGAACAATATTGTAGCTTGCAAGCCAATAACATGAAATAATGCTGGAGAGAAATATTATGTCTAGAGAAGCAGTTGATAAGCTGGTAATGATTTTGTAAGTCAATCAGACAAGAGTGCACTCCAGATGCGCCTTGGGATTAGGTTGTTTTAAATAATTTTCGACAGCCAAGAAAACGGCACACATCTCATCAACCATAAATAAAAAAGATGATAATTCATTCCTAATTAACTGCATGCGAAGAAAAGTGAATTATAGATTCCTAGGTTGAACGTGTAACTGATCTATCGACATTAAACATCAACGTGGGACTGCGTTACTTAAATAAAAAACGACAACGAAGATAAAAGTTGTCCAATCACAGTCTTCCTTAAGTCAGAAATATACATATTCAAAGCATCATCGGTACAAGTGCTAGCCTAAAATTAACAACACAACTATTAGCAGGCAACCGATACATTGTCGACATGGAAGGCATATTAACGCCTGCTATTCCATGTAAGCCGAAGAATCCTTGCAAAATTTACACGATTACAATTACAAGGCATATTCCTAATAATTAATTATATAAATAATAGTGCATGATATCCAAATTTCTCGTCATATCAGGACTTGCAATTAATTAAAACAATTCGGCAAACTGCACCGGCTATTTACGGCTCAATGGACCATGTTCACGCTCGGTCAATCAACCAAACAGGTCAAGATTACTTCTACGATAGTCACATTAGGACGGTCTAAAATCTATTTACGGCTGTCCTTCCCTTTCTATCTGCTGAAATACAAATTGGATGATTCATTCAGTTAATAGTACTACAGATGATTCTCATGGTCTTCCGAGGCATAATGACAAACTGAGTAAACCAGGATATGGTATGATCTATTGTTGTTCTACAAGTCATTAGCCTGGTCGCAAACATCTCCAAGCAGAGTTCGTTGGAAGCCTAGAGCGGCGCTTCTGGCCAACACAGGCTGTATAGGATCTTCCTGGTACAATGGCTGTTGACCAAGTGTCTGTCGAGTCTAGTCAGTAATCACGACGTCAATACGCCAGATGGTTTAACGGGCGGCAACGGTGCAGAAATATCCTGAAAGAAAAGTGAGGATGGTATTTGAAATATGGCTGGAAACTATATGTGACACCATTGCTAAACAACAGGAAAACCAACGACATTAGAGTAGGATATACCAAGAAGCCAACATACGATCCCACCACATTCAAGAAGATTGTGATATTGATAAACAGTCACAATAATACCAAAACATCCACAGAAATGTAAAATGTCAATTTGTCAAACCGGAAAGTTGAAAATAAGAAATGCCTTTCATGGCTTCAATTTGGTAGTGCTTTAAGATTGCGAGACACATCATGACCGATACCACACCACTGGAGCAACATTCATTTCAAAAAGCAGTAAGCCTGACGTACTTGCTGAAGCCAGTGAGAAGGTGCGCGTCAGGCATGTTACACTGGCCAACAGGGTTGAGAATGCATGCTATACACAATCGCATATGTCATCCAAATCAGTCAGTAATTTCTGTAGCCGGAGTAGTTTCTCAGTCCGTTCTTGCCCACGAGCATCAAGGCATTTACTCTAAAGAGATAATTCAACACCACCGAACTAGGAAAACTTGCACCGCACATAACACTTTACGGACGGCACTCCCACATTCAAAGACAAAGACCGACAGACCAAAGTGATCACAGACAGACATTCTACTTGGAAACGTTCAACGGATGTGACGTAGCTTCACGTCTCCAAAATCAATATCATGAAACCAAAAGTGTGATATCTTGACAAAAAAACACACAAAAGCACAGTGTAGCCCAGTGACAACTGTTGCAATTTACTAATCATGTCGACTGACGTTTGGATATAGGATCAACTCTTAAATGACCATAATTTCCCATAGGATATGTTCCGCATCTCTCAAATCAGACAATGTTCCAAAGTGGACATGAATCTATAAGTAGGCTTATAAGGACGAGCATTTAACTTGCGACAGATAGTCCACTTCACAGAAACATGAGTGTCATTGTGTCATAAGCAGCTGCAGCATAATTTACTAAATCTAGATGACAAGAAATCGGAAAATTACAGGAATAAAGAAAATGGTTTCGACAAGTGGCAAATTCCAGAAGCAAATGTTATAAATGATGGAGAGACAACAACAGCCACCTTTAGACTGGAACTTCAAGGGAAACGTTGCCTCTTCTGCCATATGGCAAACACAATGCAAACTACTAGTGTAGTACAGTTTTTGGACTTACAGCCTACTACTTGTCAGGGTAGAGTTACCCCCTGTGCATTCGTGTAGCGATAACACAGCTAGGCCAATGTGGGTCTTTCGGGGAGCAAAGAATTGTGTGCTTCTAAAGGAGCTAGGGACTAGCCTGAGTGCCTCTGAAGGAGGTGGATTAAGTGGAAATTTCACAGCCGAAACAATTGTATCATTAATTAATCATGCAAATCTGCAGCCCAGTACATTTATGCAGTACAGTCATGTTACCTCCTGTTTGCTTCCGTTTTGCTCTTCAGAATCATCATCACCAACGTTTTTCTTGTGCTTGAGTTGTGCAATTTTAATCCATTCTGGTATTCCCTTAGCTGATGCCCCATCATTGTTTGTAAAATCTGATGACGATGGGCGATCGGTGGAATGCGATTTGACCATTCCCTTCTCATATCGACTGCTGGAGACTGAATATGACCTAGTTGGAGAGGTCGTCTCCGTTTCAATGTCAATACTACGCAAGTCAACAGGATCTGTTTTCTTGGCTTTCATAGAACTCCATTGGCGTTTTTGAAATGTCACATTAGGTTGTACAACTGGCTGCTCGTAGATAGGACTAGTAGGTTTCTTGCTAGCATCACTGTTGGCTCGCATGCTCGACCTAATGGCCGATACTTCAGCGGCATGTTGCAGTTTTGGCGAGGATACCTTGATAAGGGATGTGTCAGGGGGTGGATGTTTTCTTGCAAAGTCACTGCTTTTGGCAAGGTGTGGCTGGAAATTCATATATTCTCCAGTGGAATTGTTTCGTACTTGATCACTGGATGAGTCCATGTTTTGAATTTTGTTTGTTTCTGGTCTAATCTCTTTGTCTTCCACATGATTATCCGATGGCTTTGGTATAAGAAACTGTTTAGCAGTGGTCTCCACGTCGGGAGTAGTCAAACTATGAGGTGCAGTTTCCCTTTCAGGAGTGGCTTTACTATGAGATTCCACATCAGAAATCTTATCAAGAGAAGAATCTTCCCGATGTGACATGATATGATGCTGTGGGCCAGCATCAGTTGTGTCTCTTTCAAATGTGACCGATGATTCTTCCTTGCTTGGGGAAGGGTCCATCTCAATGTGCTCAAAGTCACTTGATGTTGACTGTGGTGTTCTTGCCATTGGCTCGCTGCCACTAGTCATGACCTCAACACCACCTGTTACTAATTCAACACTTTCACTAGCCGATCCAGCCCTAGTTGAGACAGATCCAGTCGTATCAACAGCTGTAGAATGTGATATTTCTGATGCCGACTTGGACTGAGGAATCAGAGGCAAGGCTTTTCGTTTACTAGCAGGAGACTTACTGACTGTTATCTCATAGTTAATGGCCTCTTTCTTGAGCTCTGATTCGCCCGTCAGAAGACCAGGACCAAGGCTTTTGGGTCTTGGTCTAGGCACGGGAATAGGTCTTTTGGGTTCCTTTACTGGCAGATGCTCCATGGAAAGGCTTGTAGAGCTTCCATCACTTTCCGAGTCAACGCTTTTGCTTTTAATTTGATTGAGACGGGATTTGGACCCACTAGAAGAAGTTCTGTCAATCTTTTCCTGCGAAGAAAGTCTCTCTGTTGATGAACCTCTGGGCACTTTCATTGGTTCCTTCAGTGGTTCCGAAACATTTGTAGCACTAGATGACAATGTTGCAGAAACTTCATTCGATTTTGAGCTATCACCATCAGGACGGTTGCGAAATCTTGCTGGCTTCCTTCTTGCCTTGGGCGCAATTTGCATCTTGTGTTTAGCGGCTTGGCTTGTTGACAAGGGCGATGTTTCACTAAAGGCAGGCAAATCACTCAGCTGGACTTTCTCTACATAGGAGAGAGATAATACTTGTAAGTCAACAAGGTGAAGAAACCAAAGCAACATCATAGTCCGAAACATTCCGAGTCAAAAATGTTACTAGCAACTGCTAATAAAACATAATACATTACAAACCAGTTTTGAAATACGCCTGTGTTTTTTTAAAATAACAAAGGCCTGCATACAATTTAAAAAACAACAGTTTACAACATGCACTGCACAAAAAGCAAGTCTACAAAACAAATGCGCTGCATTAATTAAAACAACCCTGTGCTAATAAAGTAATAGGACCCTCATCCCTCTACAATCGGCAGACATGTTGGCTCTCGTTGATTTCATTTATAGCTGGGTATCATTCATTCATTCGGTTCTATTTCACGAAGTGATTGAAATGGAGCAGAACAATCAATACCGATAACGCTAAATACACAACTTGAAAGAAACTAATTTAAAAACCGGCTAATTTACAAATTTAGGATCAACTCATTATCATACATACTTAAATTAAACAGTATTGATTAACTCGTAAAACCATCCCTGATTATGTCGATGCCTCTGCTTGGTCAATAGACAAGTTCAATAATTTCACAATTTTGATCCAGGAACATAAGGATGACTGGGCCCTGCAAATGGCATCTTCTTGGTCAGTGATGTTTCAATTTAATTCAAAAAATTTTCCCTTGCCTCTTTACCATATCATTAAACCTGCTTCTGACCGGATAGACTTCCGCTACAGACAAAAGCTAACACTATTTCAAGGATTGACATGCAAGGGACCCTGAGCGCAACAGAGAGGGGACTGCTGGAAAGTCTGCCTTGATTAGATTAATCCTCTGTTGTCAAGTAGAGGTCATACATCTGTTGACAATGTTAAAATATTCAAATTTCAAACTTGGCGTGAAATGGGACAGATTGGGGTTAATCGGGACATAAGAGAGAGATAAGTTGTTCTGTGAACATGGAGGCCTTCCTATATGGCTGTACCATGAGGTGCGAATAGAATTGGTTCCTGCCAAATGTCCCAAATCTCTCAATTACATGATTGATAACAAGTTGCATTGTAGCCTCAAAATCATGTTTTGCTTAATTGCTTTCCATAATAAACTAGATAAGAGGCTGGGCCAGACCACAAGCTTCACAATGGTGCACCATTTGATCAAAAAAGCATAATTCAGAAAGAAGATATATATGTTCAACGTTGGCATCATGACTGCTACAAAATAATATTTCACACATTGCCATTTATCTGTGCAACAGATTGTTACATTTTATTGTGATTTGGTGAAATTACTTCTGAGATGGTGTGCAAACATATCTGAAATTTCAGTTCAGTCAAAGAAATTAATCCCCGCTGTCCCATTGCACCTGTGTCCCAATTCACCCCACTCTCCTTTAGAAATTGTTATGCCTAACTGGAGAAATAAAGCACAATTGACACCTGGCTAGTCATACAGCATGTGGACTGATTGATTTTGCATTTAGAAATTCATACCGTTTGTAGTTGTTGATGTTTCCACAATGGGTGACAAACTTGCTGTGTAGAAACTGTCATCAAAGAAATTGGTATCGATAAGCTCTTTCGATGCTACAGAATCGCTTTTAGGCGTTGTACGTCCAGAAGCTGAACCATCTGACGCATCAGAAGGAATATCAGATTTCTTTCTTTTTAATTTGAATCGATTTCGGAAGGAATCTCGAATTTTCTTAGGCAATCCAGCACCAAACTGTGTAGAATGAAAAAGACAAAAATTTCATTAGCATCTGCAACACAGTGCTTGATTCTATGGTTGTTCATTAATCAACTGCCTAGCTATCCTTGGTAGTCAAGAATGTCTATAACCTAAATATCTGAAAACGTTTATAATGTCTGAAAACTCATCTCACCATGCATAATTGCATATGCAATTGTATTTTGTGACTTTCAATGATATTACTGGACAGATTGGCTAGTAAAATGTCACGAACAAATTTCCAAGAAAAGTTCGATTTTTGTTTACTTGAAATACAACAGCAAGGACTAAAGTAATGACGAGATTTGTGTGACTTAGGTCTACCTTATCAGGACTGGAATCTTCGTCACTTGGGGAGCTTGGGTTTCGATCATAATCACTACTCTTTTGACTATCTGATTTTTCCAATCCTTCCGACCAACTAAAACGTGAGTTCTTCATCTTTCCATAACTGTCTTTATCATTTGCCAAAGCGTGAGGTAAATCAGGCTCCGATTTTGCCCGGATTTGACCAGAAGCTCCTTCATCTCTACTGGACTTTTTCTTATCCAAGTTTGATGTGGATTTCCTATCCTTCCGTTTTCCAAAGAACCGCTTGATACCTTTCCAAACCCCATGTTTCTTTTTCGGTGAATCAGGTTCAGGTTCTAAGGGCGTCGATCCAATGGTTTGACTCTTGTCTCCTTCCGTTTCAACAGTTATCCTGACCTTCTTCCCCTTTCCCGTGGTATTGCTTCGGCTTTTATCGGGAGGAGGGTTCTTGATTGGCTTTCTAGGAACCTGTGGACTCTGCCCTGGAGCTGGTTTCTGGGGAGCTGGCTGTTCTTTGGGACTCTCCTGTGAATTTTGGAGCCGCGATGACAGCTCCTGGAACATTGCTCCTGATTGAGCCATGTTGCTAGCTTCTACCGAGATGACGTGAAGCTGAACGATCTGCAATAATGCAAAGCCACGTACAATTAAGGGACTATCCATGTCATTGCCTTAGTGACCAAACGAAAATGTCATCTTTCTTCAACAACGAGGCATACAATACAGTCTTGAAATGCTAATCGACTGTAGAAACACACTGTGAACAACTGAACATGCATAAGGGACACAAATGATAGTTATCGGCATACAAATAAATCTTAGCATTAAAAAACAACGAGTTACATTTGGAATACTTTCTTGCATCTGATTGGCTATTTGTCGTGTTTGTGCGAGGCTATATACATAGGGTAGTTTTCACAAAAAATGAAAAATGTGTAAGTTGTAGAACTGCAAAAATACTAGTTATCATGTTCGAGTGAACGTAACCTTAAAGAAAAAGTGAAATTTCTATGTCTACAACTACTGCCTTGTTAGAATTGTTCCCTGCTGCCACTTGCATCAAATCATAACAATTTGACAGCTAGGGGTTCATGATTTTGCTACGTTTGTTTAGCGCTGCTTTGCTTTTATCTACAAACTAAATTCAAAACTGTGCAGAATGACGTGTATTGTCTCTGCGGCTCATTTCATTAAAGGAGAATATAAAACTCATCAGATATCAACAATAATAAATCATAAAATTACAGGCTAGTCATTTTATAAGAGAAAAATAAACAGATTTTCCATGTATCGCATTTTGAGTTTCTGACTAGCTTTTTACTAGAGGTAGCTTGATACCCCTTTGTGGAGGTTTACCCATTTCCTGGAGGTAGATTGACAACTTCCTAATCAGACCTTTGGCCTGAATTGGCTTACTAGCCTTACTTGTGTGTGCTATAGTATGCCTACTCCAATGAACCAAGCGCAGTCCCAATGCATGACGGGATACACTTGTTTTTAGGCACATGGTTTTGAGCTGAAATCTACAATTTTGACAGTCAGAAACAATTCCTGAAATTGACCATCATTGACAAGAGTATGGCTGATTGCGTTGCAAACAAAGCATTTTCCTGGCGTCTTCACCCGCGGCAGAGGTCAACTCACTTATATACCGACATGCAGTGGGACTGCACATGGCAAATTACCAGAAGTTGAGAGTGCTGTAAAACAATTGCAACAGTATACTGTGGATTTACAAATGACAGACTATGAGCATTTTGAAATGTTAACGAATATCAGTAATGAGCAAACTCAAAAACAACTGCCAGGCAGTTGTGGGAGGAGTAATTAAGGGAGAGAACGACTCTGACAGAGTAGACAAGGAATGCGAGTAAACCGGTAAGGTAGTTATGTACTTCACAATCTCTAAAATGTATCAGTACTTTTCAAATCAAATTTTCAACGGTTGCCATTTGCGACACACAAGTTGGCAGAGGACAGCATGCGACTAGACTGAAAACAAACGAAGAGGTGTAAAAAGATGCGACATCCAATACTGAAAGTGGCTAAAGGGTGGATGTTAGAAAACCTCATTCAATGCCTCGAAAAGCCTCAATATCTTTGGATTCACGCAATTGGCGCTACTGGCAGAAATGGCAAAAACATCAATTTCATTTGCTTGTTGCCGTTGCCGCCAAGCTAGCACATATTGCTCCTCCAGTCAAATGCAAACTCATGAACGTTACTGAAGACTTGCCTGCAGTCTTTACAAACACAAAACATACCAAATTAAATGAACCCCAGATTAATTGGAGCTCGAGCAATTTAATTCAGCAGAGCAACAGTTGCCCAAAGGTGTCCCTTTTGTCTTTTCAGTTTCCTTAGAGATTTTTTGAAAAAAGCGAAGGTTGAGCTCAAAGTTACAAACGTAAACGGGAAATGGAACCAGCAAACGGAATTAATGGTTGTATGACTACGTGCATCCAATTTAACAATTACGATTCGTAGAATTGTGTTATAGATTTTTGTTGGAGAGTGTATGTTTACACTAGACACTCTAAAAAGCAACTCATGGTGGTTCGTAAATGAAAGGCGATCGTGTACCAAATGGCCGGTACACGACGACGTAACAAGGCTCACTCGGCGGAACATATATAAGGGAGATTGTTGTGCAGATTAATGAGGGTGAGGCAGAGCAGTGGACCGGCAATCCAAAGGTTGTGGGTTCGATTCCCACGTCGCGCCAGTTTTTCTGTACTTTTCTCAATCTCGGTTTCCAACAATTTTGGCACATCGAGATCCTCGTAAGGCGGACACCTGTTGCTTAGTCTTGAGATGGGGCTCCCTGGTAAGCAACACGCGCATGCGCTAAATACTTTCTAAAGAACAAGAAGATATATAAATTATTTTAAGAGTGACCTGCTACGGAGGTCAAAGCGAAATTAGCGATTGTAGGCCTACAAGCAGTGGTCAGCAAAGTAATGCAGAATTTACTTGAGTAAAATTAAAAGACATTTCCACTCTTTTACTCAAGCAATCAAAAAAGTAATGATGATCTATTTAATTTAATTTAAGTACTCAATTTATCCAAGAACAACAAATGGCGTCAGCTCCCAGAAGTTGATCCAGCTCAACAAACTTCCAACCGGGATCTATAGGCTAGGCTAATATGTCATCTCGTTTTGCCATTGTGTTGTGAGCGTCCTAATTGCAAATGTGTTTCAAATAAAAAAGTTTGCTAACATATAGAGGGAGAAAGTTGAGCAATTTTGCAGCTTCTTGTCAAGAAAACTCAGTTGCGAAGTTGTTGCTTGCAGTGCTCACAAGTGCATCTGTGTGATCTGAGGTCAAAACAATGCAGTCACAGGTCTTTGTAGCCAGTTTCCAGTACTCCTGTTCGATAACTCCTGCTCCTCAGAATAGCAGGAATAGACCTCCATTTTGGACCTCATGGAACGCCGAAACAATAGTGCAAGACCTGACTAAACCAATCAAAGCACAGCAGAAGTAACTTCACTCTTGCTGGCTGAAATGAACAGGACTGCAGCAATTTAATGACTTCAGTGAACTCGTAGGGCCTCCGAAAAGGCAAAAGTGACCTGGTTTGAAGCCACTGAAAGCAAGATAAATTTATCTTGAGGATTTTGAAATTATCATTATCTCATTTACTTATAAATACCAATTTCGACTGAAAATCATTTGGTCATGCTCAGCAGGACCGCTATCTACGCCACTGAGAACAATTAAATTTACAAAATATATGAGCTTAGTTTGATCATTATTCCGACTGTGAAGAAGCTCTCTGAGTAGCACAACATTCACATCATTGGGGAATAGGTTAAATGCAGCTCCTGCTGATTGTATGTGGTCATAAAACAATAACCACATCATGTCTATTTTAAAATAACATCTCTTGGTTCATATTCAAGGCTTTTGCTACGCCATTCAGTCACAACAAAGGCTACTTTTCTTGTCTTCTGGTGTCACACAAAAGTAACTGGAAGTGACAATCTCAATGTATTAATCTGTGCATGCGCTAACTAACAAGATTACGTCATCTGACGCTCGTCTTTACACGAAACCTCAGTTGGCAATATCAAATAGCGGACGCAACAAGCGAAAATCAAAGTCAACAGTTGGACACACGGTATGAACGTTCTAATTTGTTAATAATGCTATCAATTAACCCTTGTCCTGCTATTGACGTGTATACACGTTTTCGAAACATTGCAAAAGTAGCAACATGTAACCAATCAGATAGTTAGTCCCTTGAGATCAACCAATCAGCAATCGATACAGCAACTTCAAGTCTTCATTTAACTAGTTTTATGAGCAGGACAAGGGTTAACAGGTATCGTAGTGTAATCAAGTAGGTAACTAATTTTGTACATATTTGCTCATTTGCAGTTTAAAACCAGTAGAAAACAAAGATCACTTGTGTCTTGTTTGGTTCGTCTGCGTAACAAACTGTGTCTGGCTAGTCATCACATCCCCTAATGTCTCTGTCGAGTTCGCGGTGCCAACTCATTTAGAGAATTGACAGTTACAGTAACTGTAAGTAAAAAAGTAAGTTTCTAGAAAATAATAAGAACAATATTCCCCACAAACTTTACTTCGTTACTAAAAAGTTATTTCTACTTTACTTATGTAAAATGACTAAGTAAAATTACTTTGTTACTTGCTAAGACTGCCTACAAGTTACTGTTGCAGTTACTTCCTTTTGTTCTACATGGTCAATCAAAACATAACAAGGTCCTCGAGTTTTTCTTAGTCCAAACACTATCATTTGGAAGACAAATGCAACAGCTAGCATCTATATTGAGAATGGGATTATTGAAAGCTCTTCATGGACTGTGTTCTGTCCAGTATATTTCGTATTTGTTGTACATGTTGGCTTGTCGCACACAACGAACAAAAACCCCAAAAGTCAAGTTTGTTGGATAATGACTTGCAAGCTAGCAGACAAACAATATCCCATGTTGTTTAGGTCTAATTAGCGTCAACGAGCAATTAACAGTCTAAATTACGACCCAGTTGCTTCAATGGGAACATGATGGCCAACAGGTTTAGAAATCCAAGGTGATTGATTCTTGAAACGAGAAAGCCGGTAGAGCTGCTTTCATGTCCACAGCAACGCCAAAAAACCTGATCGGTTTTCCTTCGCACAATCGATAGATTAATCACGCAATTTACAAAATGATCTGCCAGGCCAAGTCTTGGTTGTGTAGTTGAAACATATCTGCGAGTACTGGAATAGCTTATTTCACAACTGTTTTGCAAGAATCGCAAGTGGTCATACGGATTTCACAGAAGGCTAGGCTATTGTAGCGACGGATTTTGTCAGCGAACAAGGCACGAAAACCGCTCAGTTTTAATCTAGTCGAGCAAAACTAAGCATTTTTTTCTGTGAATTCAGACGAGGTCGTTAAATATGGACGGTGGTTGGAGAGCAAGGCGTATTTCCTCAAACGTAAACACGGAACAGACACCGCGGAATACTACGGGGACTCGTGTAAAAGTGATCAGAAATAATACGAAAAGACAGGCTAATAAATAGGATTTAAAAAGAAGAAATAAGCGACAAACAGCCAGCAGAAATTAACAATCAAAAGTGAAAGTCAGTGGAGTATTTCGATAGCGCAATGTCCGCTAAACAACACAAGTGCGCCACTTACCGCGCAACAATAAGAAGAACCTTAAGCGAGTCAATCCAGCGCGGAAATAACACGTAGTTTAGTAATGGACGAAGCAAACAGCATCATCTCTCCCGATGTACAACGCCCAAATCTACGGCTACATAGTTGTTGTTCTGAGTAACGGCATCAGACAGGCAGCCTTTATGAACCAAGAGCATTCCAAGACCAAATCTTCAGGCTATGAGGACAATCACGAACAATGATGTTTTGTATGGCGCTGTTGTGAAGACAAAAGCTGCCTATTGTTCTCGTTTGGACAGCAATCGATCTAACTGGCCTGCGTTTGTCAAGGGGAATGGTAACCAGACAGAACAAAACAAGTGCTGATCTAAACCAGAAATAGAAGCCATTAAAACTGCGCCTTTGTTTAGCGGCTTTACTCGAATACTGTATCATACTGTATTCACGACAGACGGGAACCAGTAACAATCGCGTGGGAATACAATGTTTCTTCTTGCACAAAGTATGACCGCAGGCGGGAGAGTTATTGCTGGTTCAGAGAGACTGTTAGGAATAGGCGGTGCCGTAATGAAACCTTACACAGAATCACATTAACTTTAAAAATAGAACCAGTGGGGCTGCGTTCAGCCCTTACATAAAATTAATAATATTACTGCTTTTAAAGTTTGGTAAATGAGCTGATTCACAATTGGCGTGCCAGATAATGCCGTTGATAACGTAATCCATCAATCAATCAATTTATTTGTTTCAACTCGTATTCAACTGAGAGCTAAGTAGCGCTCAGTTGCCAACAGGGGCATGTTTTACAGAAGGAAAGATTTACAATAGGGATATATACAGTAAAGGCTATGCTACAATGATAAAAGAAAGTGTCACGCTAGAACTAAAATACAACTTGCCATACTTCAACTAAAATAAGATAGAATGTCACCAGCGGCGTAGCTAAGGGGGGAGGGCGAGGGGCCCCCCCAATGCTCTTTTAAGTCTTAAATCAAACAAGGCGAAATTCGATGAGAAACTAGTTGAGGGTGAGGGTACTCTCTTTTGCAATATGAATATTACTGTCTTACTGTGAGTGAATAAGGAATCTATATAAATATTTTTACTGGATTCGGAACTGCAGTTCTGCAGAAAACTCTAACGTGTAGTCTTGCAGGTACACCAACCCCTCCAAAATTTTCGCCTCCGGTGGGGTCTCGGGGGAGCCGCTTCGCAACTATTTGCCCCCTCAAAAATAAAAACTGGCTACGCCACTGAATGTCACACAGTCATGTAATATGTTCAAGGCAATACCCTGTCCAAATCGAGGCAATGCCACGTAATGCCACAACGATAATGTACATTGTACATACACGTTGAATATTGCAGACTCTGTAAAGCCGCATGTAACATCCAAAGACCTAAAACATTAAATAATAGGATATGTTCAGTTAATTTGGTAAAAGTTATGTTAAATGGAATATTTTTGCCTTTGTTTGCCACGTTGCTTGCAGTATTCATTTCGTAAAGGCACTTGGACATTTACCGGCAATAAAGAACACTAGTACGAACAGAAACTGTTATCCTTGAGCCGGGTACAATGATAACGATATTTAATAATTCAGTTGAGGTGAAAGTTTCGAGACAATGTCAATGGTGCTGCCCAGGTTTATATGCTTATTCATTGTACTCTGCATCCAACTCAAACACGTACTGCGAAAGGTGTCATTGCAATGAGTGGCAAAGTTTTATATATAATCTATAATCATATTGTTGCTGCGTCGTACCATCTATAGAGGACTGTCGACTTGGTTTTACAACGCAAACAACAGTGGGTTTGACTTGCTCTCCTGGTAGCCTCCTGCTGCCGTGAAGGACAAAAACCAATTTGCAACTTTCAACTTTTATTACATCCACTGGCCTCAAAAGGCCAAGAGCAAGTGCACAATTAGTAAATCATGCGCGGTCACGAGCAGCGCTAGGGGACTGGGACGAGCAAGTCAAAATAAGGCCAGTCGTTCCAGTCTCCCAAGCACTGCATGTCGTAACACATATCATGTAATCTAAATTACTTGTTCTTCACAATTTCTGTAATCATTTGTTCTAAATTTCGTTTACCGTCAATATGGTCTAAATATATACTCATACTCATTATTTATACATTACTGATCCCTAGTGTTGAGTGCACATCTAGACTCTAGTCGCCTACTCGAATGAATCCATGTATTGAAAGCCTTCCGGTTCTAGTAATGTATCGCCTCTTCCTAGGTTACATCCAGACGAAGAATGATCACATTTCACAAGAAAATCGTCAGCGCAGACATTATTCGAGCCAATAAGAACACGAAGAACAAGTCACATGCTGCCAAGATTGAGATAAAGAAAGCTGCTAAAATGTTAACACAATGAATGTCTGCCGGATTAAGTTTGTTGTTAGCAGCCATTTGTTCCGCAGAAAATAGTAAATATTTCCTGTTTGCAGAGATTTACTGACATTTGAAAATGACACTTCTAAAAGTTGTACGATCTCAAGGGCCGATCCAAGGAAAGAGTTTAGAAGGGCAAAGTCCCCCACCTCATCTGAAACGCCTCTGCTAATATGTTCTTGAATATTCGCCTTTTTAAATAGTCTCTGGGTGAATTTCTATATGGTAAATGATGCAGATACGTACCCAAGGTATGGGCAGAGTATAGCTTAGTTTAGTATAACTTATCTACTAATAATGCGTAATGCGTTTATAAACTCAAAAGTTTTCAGCTTATCGAGTGGGGAAGACCGCCCCTAGCCCCCGGATCCGCCACTGTTCGACGTGCGATTCGACCCAGATTCGACCTGGAGGGATGTTCGAAAGTTGGTCAGCCGTAATTTAAAGTGGCGACTCCAAATGCTTAAGCATGGATTTTCCAGCATAGCATTTGTTACCCAATCAGATTGCAAGATTCCAAATTGTTACACAATAAACGCAAAATGCCAGAACAAAAGAGGACACAAGGGGAAGTGAGTTTTCATATTTTGCAATTACAAATAATTGCACTACATTTCCACAACGTGAAGCATGCATGAGCTTTCTATTATTTCCGTTGCTGGTATATCCTACCTAGACAACAATATAGAAGTGCACAAGCCATGGATTTCATGGTAGTAACATGAAACGATTTATAATTCCTGCTTATAAAGAATCCTGGCTTGAAAAATAATTATGCATAATTCCAACTATTTTAATTTACAATACTAGTCGATAATTTATCAGTCTGTATTTGTTAAGAGCATTGTGTAAAAGTTGATACGGAGTTCCCTGAACGCGTTGTGACTGTTTTGCATCGTCTTCCTGATTGAAGAAAGAAAAGAAAACAGTTGGGCAAAAATTGGAATGAAAAACTTGTAAGAATATTGTTACAACTCATAAATTAACTCAGTTAGTTAATATGCACTTCTCGTGAAAAAATGAGACCTCCAAGCTTTGGGGAGAAATAGGGATAGATCCTAAACACAGGCAATCCTTCCTTGGACAATTCCCAAAACGAGCAATTACAAGTCATCTCATAACACATAACAGGTTGTCTATTAAGACAGAATAATTATGTAGGCCTACATGAATTAATGTATTTGAGAAGTATCCAAATATTAAATAATACAGGCGTAGAATGCCGGATTAAGGTATTTATAATGCACATAAAACATATTAAAATAGTACATTTATATGATTACACAATAACTAAAAGGCTACGTTTCAATTCCAAAAGGAGCTTGCATTATTCACATGTAGTGATAAGTAGTTCCACTTTTGAATAACTATTAAAGAAAAAGTAATATCTTGCTTTGCTTTTAGTAGCAGATCTACATGAAATTTCAAATTATGTCCTCGCGTTTTCAGGTTTAAAATGTCTGCTGTTGGTAGAATCGTTTAAATGTGGTCTCTTAGCAGGAAGGGGTGGTCGCCTAAGACAATCTTCATTGTATTGTCGAAATTACAAAACATGCAACATGGCCAAATAGCCCTCTAAGCATACCAACGATGCCTTTAAATACGAATTTAGGGATCTGGTTTAGGGTTAACCGTCTACCAAAGCCTACTTTGATGACAAGCGTAGAGCAAGGCATTACACTTACCATTATTCATTTCAATTTTGATATTAGATTGTGAGGCTTGCTGATGAAATCCTCTTTCACCAAATGAGAACATATCATTGTCAAAACCAAATGAGCCATGGTCTCCAAAGCCCTGTTGAGCCTCATAGGCGTACTCATCGTCATCATCTTGAAACATATTTCCACCTCCAAAACCAAAACCATCACCTCCAAATTGGAAATCAAAACCCTTGAAAAAGTCATCAAAGTTGAATTTAAATCCTCCATTTCCAAATCCATCATGTCCTTTCAGACCATCCTCTCCAAACTGATCATATTGTCGCCTTTTCTTTTCATCTGACAAAACTTCATACGCTATAAAAAAGAAAATTCCAGAATGTTACAACACGAAAATCTGAATTACTTTTCTTTAAAATTAAAACATATTTATAGGCCTACACACACTGCGGTAAAAATGATTATGTACAGAAAAGAACAAACTAAAACGTCTCACAGCAAAGAAGAAACTAGGAAAATGTAGGTTACTAACATAAAAATAAAATAGGAACAGTTGAGATTTCAAATATCTGAAAATAAGAGCATAGTAGCTCTGTGAAAAAATACTAGCTCTACGAAAAAGAGTACAAAGCACATAATAAATTGTTCTGTGTCGTTGTGTTTGTGACATGTTTGTTGATTGTGTACTTGATGTGCTGTAACCGTGTTGTGTAATACTTGTTATGTTACGTTGATGACTGTCGTCAAGTATTCTTGTCTGGCTGTGTTTCCTATTTGAATATGGTTCATGTCTGAGTGTCTAATGTCTATTATATAAGGCATTACATAATTTTAAAAATATCGACATATTTTGATTCTTTGGACCAAGCTCTTATGTGAGCAGTATTGCTTAGCAACAGGAAAGATTATATTATAGGCATACATGTCACTATCTATAGTCACTGTGTGTCCAAAGCTGTTTAGCTAATAAATGTGTTGGTGTCATAAGTAGAATGTCAAATGCAAAAAAGGATAATAATATATAAAATAATATAAAAATAACTTTACAAAATTGAACTTTTTAGCTAATAAATTCCTAATATTTTGACATATTTGTAAAGGCATTTTCGTTCGAAATTACATATAACACATCCTTCAATCCTTGAGGCCCACTATATGCATTCAAATATAAAATGACGTGTCTGAACGAAGGCGACGCCAAGAGAAGGAGACATCCTGCTGTTCATGTTCATAGAAATATGTACGACAGTGTAGGCCTACAGCATTGAAAGAGTGCCAGGTCAGACTAGGACTGTGTTAACAAGAACAGAACGATGACAATAGTCTTGATTTGCATGCCACAATGCCAACCTAGCCATGTCAGTGCATGGAGCCAAGAACGACTCTGTTGCAGTCAATAACATTAGCAGGATGCCCAAGGAAAACACCCTTACCTTCAGCAATGTCTCGAAACTTTGATTCTGCGCTCTTTTCCTTGTTCTTATCCGGGTGATACTTTATGGCCAGCTTACGAAAGGCCTTCTTGATCTGCCGGTCGCTTGCATCTCTAGGAACACCCAACAACGAATAGTAGTCTTTACCAGCGGCTACTTGTTGGCCAATAAACGCTCCAGTCAGTGAAGCCCAGACTAGCAAAATTTGGCACCTCATACTTGGTTAAAAGTTATGTTAAAGCAGCTTAAACAAGCGTCAAACAATCCAAATGTAAGTCAGAAGGATGAGATTCAAAGCCGTTGTGTTGACATCGCATTCCGGTGCTTTTGCTATGTTTCCGCAATGACCTTACGAAACGCTTTCTGATTGGTCAATAATCTATTTTTGCTGTCCAGGCCCCAGAGTTGATTTACATACGTTGGCGGGAAAGAAGGTTAACCACGTGGCTTCCTGAGGGCGTTCGGTTATCGCTTTCATGACGCAGCTGTCTACGATCTGGTTGTAGGGCGACCGGTAGAAGACATACAGCTGTCAAGACATGAGAACTACAACTGGCGAATGACGTCCCATCTCCCCAAGCTCATTTTCAGACAGTATGACGTGCTATGTTAAATTTATTTAATCTCTCAGTACAAATCCCGACGACGAAAAACATTGTAAAGGTGGTTATTTCTGGACCTGTTCCTTTATTTCCCTCTGCATGTTGCAGGTGGATATGTCTGCCTACTCGAAACAGGGACAAACGTAGACAAAGAACGATAATGGAACCAGTCACACGAACAACCTTGACAAAAATATTCAAATATTCATTCAGCAAATGACACGGTCTGTTGCCACTGCGGCAAAGTTTTGTGAAAGCGCGATTCCTAATTCAAACTGCGTCTAGAAGGACCCCTCCGTTTGCCATTCATTCAAGTAATGTTTGCAGAAGCCTCAATACTCTACAAACAGGGGGATGATTTACTCTGACAACAAGGTAATCGGACAGTAACAACGTAGATAGAACGAAAGACATCGTTGTGCAAACCGCGAACATTGTTTTGGTGATTGGCGGAGACGGTGCTCTTGAACGCATTTTGCCGACACGAAAGCCGATAGCAAGGTAATCTATTAAATTACAATCAAGTACAAAAGCAATCGTATGTGAAGTGCCGTGTGTTTAAAATCGACCGCGAAACATCCCAACATAAGGCCGTTCCTATGGCCATTGCTCTGTCACGTAGCATATTCATCTGATATATGCTCACGAAGTGCCGTAGAGACGAGTCGATTATATTATAGCCAGTGGTAAGGATTGCTAAAGTGGATTAACTGACTGAGTATATAAGACCCGCAGAACGTGCCAAGTCATCGCCTCTGTTTATAACGCATGGTATGCGTAAGTCCAGACTTCACCTCAATGACTATATAAAACTTCTCTAGACTGCAGTAAATATAGATCTATCATCTATAAAGGACACGTTGGTTGGTGCTGACGTCCATCGAAGGTCTCCCGTTATCATCTCATCTTGTTTGCTTTTCGTCCAGTTTTAGCTCAATCCAATACAATTATATCGCAGCCCTGTCGACGCAGAACACTACATCGTTCAACGGCAACTTGATTAGAATACTTCTGAAGTCAGCTGCTTCTTACAGAAAAAGGATACTACGCAGCCTCATTTGACGGAGGATTCTGCTGAATCCTTGTCGATGTCTCAAGCCAATCACTTGTGAAGACAAAACTGGCCTTGTAAGTATGCCTTGTGTTATCAATGTATCCTACTTTCAAATCACCCCAAACATGTTAGCCAGGCCAAGAAGAATCGCTTGCCTTGTTTATGTGCATTCATCTTCTTCCCAACGAGAATAGTTCTGTAGATTAAGGCTGGTCTACCTTTCGGCCCCCTCGATGTTGTATATAATCCTACATGACAGGCGATAGGTACACATGTGGGATATACTGCCGTGGGGGAATTGAATCACCGAAGCACGACGGGCAGCGAGACATCTTCACCGTTAGACCGAACAGATAAAACGGAGCATCCTGCAGGGTCCTATTTTTTACTTGATATTTTATTAAACCAATTATCTATTGTTACTACTTGCAGGAGTAGTTACAAAATATGACAATGCAAGCTAAGACCAGGCGAAGAACCAAGGGAAGGGATTATCTCTTTGCAGTTTCCCATAGATCTTAGGGATGTCCAGGGCATGTTTCTGCCGGGCTAGCTCCACCCCATCACAGCTTTATATCTCACCGCTTGAGCTATGCTTGCGTGTAGCGAGCGAACAGAGCAACGAAACAATATTTCAATGCGTTTCTGTTCTATATTTCTACGGCGAGCAATGTGATGCTTTTGTAGCAATTCAAATCACAAGTATGTGGAGCGAAACATGGATTTCAAATATTTTCTCGTCTTTGTCGTCCTTTCCTTCATCTGACTGCGCAGCCATTGGCGATATCATCAAATTCAATCTTCATGTTAAAAATCGCCTTGACATGGCGCCAGCAAAAATTGTGTGATTTAAAAATGCAATGGCGTATTGGCGTTGCGTTGCCAGCAGTGCATTCGAACTCCTTCTTTGATTCGTTACATAAGTTTGAAAATGTTAGTATTCAGTAGTGCATAAGAATGAAATGAAGGAAGGGGCCTTGCGATGGTTTCAGAAAATCAACATCAATATCGCTACCTTTACGCGTGAATTTCTCTACCTAATCCCAGCTGGTAATGCATCGCATTCAAGTTGTCAATACCATATGGCGCTATTGTTATTTGTCTACGTCATTTCAATTCCATACGTCGATTCTTTCAACTTACTTCTAAGTGGGTTCAGAGTCAAAGACGCAAGCTCATTTGATCTTTGAATTGATGTTAGGTTATCAGAGAGCTAAGAGTTTACTCGGCACCTGTTTTTACAACGTCATTCGACAAGTTGCATTCTGAAAGCAATTGATAGACAAGAGTTCTTATTTTGAAATTGTTTGCTTTCTATATGAAAATACGCAAGTATCGTTGTCAATGGTTCTTTGACGAGAAATATATCCCCGTTGAGCCATTTGAAGCCATCTTCATTCTATTTGCAACACAGTCATATTGCATCGATCATTATAAGCTGATAAGCCTACGGATACGCCCTCTCTCAATAATCCTTAGTCGATCACAATCTACAACGACAAACATATCGAAAGTTGCTGGTCTAATCTGTTTTCTACACGCTCCTTGAGCAACGCTTACGGCTTAATGACCACGTCCTGCTACAACCTGCTACTGCATGAGCTCGCAGTCGTTATAGATACGAAAATCAATTAAGTGCGATGTTGCGCAATGATGGAGCACTGATAATGCTATGTCGATAAGTAAATGAAGAAATCACATCATTAAGCAACATTTCGTAGTTCGTAAGAATACAGAAATCGAGCGGAGAAAGAATTACGTGTTGTGGGTCGAACTACTTGGATAAACTAGGTGCTGCTTGCTTTTTTTTAATTTTCATCAGTTGGGCAGGAGTTTTGCGTAGATCAAGAAGCCAAGATCAACACTATGTCGATTTATCAATTCAAGATGTTATAATGTACATGTCTACATATAAAATGTCATTCATGAAACATACTGTGCTATGATTTGATGCCGGACCGTCAAGTTCCAAGATCCTTTCAGTCTGCCATACCTGAATTACCTCGTATTCATGTTATTATCAAGTCTTCAGTTTGTAAGATTTTTGACGATTTTTTCCTTTAACTCTATTAGCTATTACCTCTACAGTATTTATTATCTTTATTAAATCTTAGTCGCCAAATCGTACAGTGGTGCCACCTTTATAGTAATTCTGGTTTCCTCCATGGTCAGTGGTTCGCTAATACTCCAGACTCAGAGAAGAGACAAATTTATGTGTGTCTTGCTCAATCATTCGAGTCACTGACAACTGACAACATTCCTCATGCGAAAGAGGCTTTTATAGTGAGGCGGGGGAGCGTGAGAACGAGGCTGTGCTACTCGGACACAACACCTTTCATCTCCGTTGACTTCCAATGTGTTGAATAATAATATCCACTTGCTATGACATGATGTAACCAGTTTCTACTTTATGCTACCAAACAACATGTCTCTCATATTATATTTATTCGAGAGTTTAAAACAGTACAAGATCAGAAATAAATAGATAAAACTTAATCTAATAAGAAAATACAATAATATCCTAAATTAGATAAATACCTCTAAAATAACAACCTATATTTACTAACTATTTAACTATTAAACAACATTCTACCGAAAGAATATGCAATGCGATGATCCAAAAGGTTATCCTTAAAATGGTCATCAGCCGCTTCTTCGAACTGCCAGATTCCAATCCGCCTTGCGCAGTCCCAATGCTTTTTGAAATTCATGTCAGTTGATCTCTGAGACTCTGACACATAGGATGACACCACAAAATTACTTTGTTTGGAGCGCATTCAATCATATTCTTTTCTGTGATGATCTATTTCAAGGATTGTTCTTGGCTTTCAAAATTGTCGATTTCAGCCCCAAAACACGTGACTGTAGTCGGCTTAATCCCTAAATGCATCAGCACTGCACTTGGCCAAATTTCATTTGTACAGTTTAAAGTCAACCTTATTGGTATTTATACATTAAGTAACAACTGAATAAGCGCGTGAGGCGTGTGTTATTCCTGCACATAACAAGGCACACGACGATTGGAAGCGCAGCTTATGGCAATGCAACACGTGCACGCTTCAGCTTCAGACGGGGCTTCATTTTGGCCAGCCAGTCTGATGTTCTTTGTATTTATTTCACTGAGATACAAATTTTAATTCATTAAACATAAAATTGACCTAGGACTATAATTTAAAATAAAATAATCTCAAATTTCGCTAGCTAATTAAGTTAAATATCTCGTCCAGACCATCATGATGAGGGATCTTCGTATAGTTGCCCTGCTATGCCGCATCGTGCTCATCTCTGCAAAGTTTAAATAGAAATTTCTAACAGCTCTTCAGTCATTGCCTTCAGTATACTCGCGTGATCCTGGTGGTCTACGTATTCATATGATTCACCTTTTAAATTCTGACGAATGAGGACTGTCTGTCCGTCTGGTCTAACCGCTGTTTACTTTCCTATTGGTGCATCTAGAAGACTAGCGTAGGGGCACAGAAATAGGATCAGCAAACAGACTGCAGGTGTTTGCAATCACACACAATCGTATCGCATTGGCGTAAGAAAATTGCAGGGATGTGTTTATAGTGGTTAGACTCCAGTGCTTTCATTTCAAATTGGCCGATCCGGGTCGAAATCCGTTGAGCGCAGCTTTAGTTTATAACATAATGCAAGAATCCTCTTTCTTGAGATGCTGACCAGGTACGAACAACAAGCATAAAATAGGAATGATTAGATAAAACAGATAAAAGCAGGGCAAATTGCAAGAAACTTAACGATCCATGGACATTTTTTGTAATTTTAATTTTTCTTGTAAATATTCATGATGTGACTTTGATGTCGATTATATGATTTCCGTATGAAATATGATTGATAACACTTTATATAATGCTTGCAGCATTCTTAATCACTCAATCAGAGAAAACACATCATAAACTGCAATCTCAAAGCAAAAGGGATGCAGAATATCAAGACTAAAATCTAAAATAAGACTTGAACTGAAAGGGGGTAAAACTACAGTAACTTTAAATTATATCAATGCTCTACAAATTTCATTTGTTAGAAGCTAGAAGAACTAATTAATAAAACTTACAAATTCAATTCGATTCGTGCTCAAAAACGTCTCGTGCATTCGTCAAGGCTTAGGTGTGACTTTAAGTCACTGACTTACTTGCCCATTGAATCATCCCGCTTTTCAATAATTATTATTTATACTGTCAAATAACGGTTTTGTTACCTTGACAACAAAGACGTCTTTGAATGCGACATTTTTGTCGATCCACTTTTGGTTTCATGCAGGTTTATTTCTACCCTGGATGTCTAAAAGGCTATTTTGGATGTTTTGTCATGGCGATTTGATAGTGGGTGACTTGACTTTTAGGCGTGATGCATCGTCATTTTTCACTATGACGACATGTTTTGTTTTCATCGAATATATAATTAGAAGTCGGATGGATCTCCCTCCTTTTATTAATCCAAGTAATTTATAACTGCGGTAATTAAACGTTCGTGGTCAATGAAATTCGTTTATATTACCATTATTCCATCTGGTAGGGCTTTATGTTTGGATCGTTTATTATATTAGAAAGACTAAAGACAGGAAGTTTATTGTATTCGTGTTGAAAATGCGGTTAGATTTATGATGTCATGGACGATGTTGGGATGTTTGGGTGAGTAAAGATTTTACATTCCAAGGTAAATAAAGTCATTTATTCGAGAGTTTAAGACAGTACAAGATCAGAAATAAATAGATAAAACTTAATCTAATAAGAAAATACAATAATATCCTAAATTAAATAAATACCTCTAAAATAACAACCTATTTACTAACTATTTACAAATTAACAACTTCAGACAACAGTTTGCTAGATGGGAGAGTTAAGGTTAAGGATTACGAAACATAAATATTTCAAATATCCATGAATTTATCAGAGAGTTGAAAATTGCTCAGATCATAATAAAATGATATACGACTGTACTTTTTGTTTTCCTAGGCACAATTAAATTGTGTTGTATAGAACTGCCCTGTTCGAGCGTGTTGCTTTGACTTGCCCGAGCATGGACGAAGAAGGACTGGAACCTACCAAAGATACCGAAGATGTTGGCAAGGCCGTTATCAATGACAATGCAATGGATTGGAGTGATTGTTACGGCTTAGCATGGGATCTGGAAACAATGGGAAACTACAATGCTGCCGACTTATCAGCCTCTTGTCTCCATGGAGACAATAATATGCGTTCTTCTTTTGGCGAGACTTGTGCTGTAAATCTACACGGGTCGGGATTGGACAGTGAGTCAGGGTACTGTGATTCATTGAGCACGTCGACCGACAAAGAACTGAGTCAGTTCTTTCGCATTGCCGACGGTGAAGACGCGTTAGAAGACCAAGCGGACTATTTAGCAGGCGAAGATTCACTCGAGGATATGCCTCTGTACGTGGACATCGAGGAGGCGGAGAAGAGAGGCTTCTATTGCCCATCTAAACAAGGAGGCCTGGCTAATGATGTGAATGGTAGCAATTCACAAATTGTCAGCGCCAAAGGGACTGTACGGGGAGTGAAAAACCGCGTGAGAAGTAATGTGAAAAGATTTCTTGAACACAAATCAAGCTGCATCAAGGAAGAGGTAGGAAACCAATCTGCTTCGCTTTAGTGCCCATTTGGCATTTTCCAAGTGTTGTATTGCTGTCGCGGGTGTCCTAGAGAAGTAAACAACGCTATATAATCCAATTCCATAGATAGAAAATAAACAAAACAAAGAGAAACGTCATTTAATTAAGAAACAAATCCGTAAATCATGACGTCATTGCTTTGACTGCTCAGGATTTGTGCGACAGTTGCGAGATGTTTATGATGTTGAGTTTGTAGTTCTGACTAAGGACAAGTTGACCTGGTCAAGCACTACCTGTTGAGATCGGGAGGATATATTTCTGGAGAGCTCGACAAAAACAGGAAATTGAATATATTCTTCTCGTGGAAGAGCCACTGAGATATTATTAACAGCACTGAGAGGAACGAAGAATCCAGTTACATCTAGAATGGCACAAGAAGTACAATAGGTTGCGTGCGAAATGGTTGTAAGTGAATTGTTACTTTTTATCTCGAATGACGCAACCTGAGCAACAACATGAAGATGAGACAGCGTTATGCGGAGATCGAAAGAGATTAACAGAGAAAATCCTTGCTTTGTCAAACTTGAACGCGTACGTAGATCACAGATAACAGTGTCCATGACAACCAAACGCTATACTCAGTTGAGCACGGTATCGCTACTTTTCCATGCACCGCGAAAACACAACAGCGGCCAGATCCATGCAAAGCATGCTGTGGGAGGGACAAAAGCTTAGGCTGAGGTCAGGGAGGCACTTTGTATTCTGTAATTTCTAAGGGGGAGTCTTTCATACCTAGTTACAACACTCATCGTAAAATGTTAGGGCGAAGGACACAGATGAGCGAGAACGCGTTTACGTAAGGCGAGGTTAAGGGTTTTATTGTATTCTATTTTGTGGACTTTTGGAGGACTTCATAGAGTTCCCTCTGACACTTACTGAATCCATTACCTGGATCACTTTTGCATAAGAAAAGCTTCTTTCGTAACTCCAGTTTCGTATCCACTTTTGCACTGAGTTGTGTTTGACCTTTAACAATCGAGGTTATAATGGTGTCTGATTGTGTGATGTGTAATTGCTTTCAACAGGAGCAAGCAGTCACCTCAGATGTCGTTGTTTACACGACGAGCCTGCGTTCGATTCGAAGAACCTTCGACGATTGCAGCCATGTCAAAAAGATCCTTCAAAACAACAGAATTAAGACGGACGAAAGAGATATCTTTCTCAATAACCATTATAGGAGCGAGCTGTTACAGCGACTAAATGGAAAACCAATGCCAATTCCTGTCGTCTTTGTCAAAGGGGAACTACTCGGGGTGCGTTGGATAGATGTGCGTATGTGTGTGTGTAAACTGTAAAGCTTTTTTAATCTAGTAACCAAAATGAGCCATTGGCTCGTTTACATTGTTACGATCAACAATAGATCTGAAAATCAATTAATACAGTACAGTACACGTTAAATCTCAAAGAAACTAAACTAAACCATGTTGGGTATTGATAAATGCTGATTAGTCAGTCAGTAAAGTCTTTCTAGCAAGAACCCTTCACATTTGAAACGTTGTTTATTTATCCGCTACATTGTTGCTTTCTATCCGACGACGCAGATAACGTAATCAATTGACTCTTTATAATTAATTTTTTGCAGGGAAAGGAACAAGTTGAGAAACTAAACGAAAGTGGAGCACTCAAAGATCTCGCAAATTCTTTAGAGGTAACTTTTTAATTATAGGGCAGACATTCTATATTGACGGCGTTTATTATTATAGGATGTTCTAAAGCTCGCATTAAAGGTAAACTGAATCCTGAACTCTTTCAATTCAATATCCGGTAACACGTTTTCTCCACGATCGTTTCCAGATTTTAGAAATGTTTTTGTCAGGTTACTAAATTACGTAGAGTGGGTAGTACTCTCTATTGTGTTGGTGTCAGCCCTGTTGGAAAAGCATGAGCAGTTGACTACTGAAGACCATTCCTAAATGCATCCACAGAAAGTTATCAAATGAGCACTACCTACACAGTAGAAGAACAGTTATGCGTTGCTCTTATTCATTCCACTGGATTAGCCCTTCACTGGTTTCTAGTAAACCATTCTCATAATTATTAGTCGCCGGAATGTAAAGATATAGATTTTTATTCAACCATCATAACAATGTTATAATTAAACACAAATAATGTTTTGATGGAAATAATACATGGTCAGGATCATCCCATAAGCATAAGTGCTTGTTTTATTTTAAGGAAAACAACTTTCAGTATGTGGGAAGCGATGTAGCGTCATTAAGTGTGATGCTTTCCCTGCGTCTGTCATGTACGAAGTAAATGACTTTTGTACTTGAAGACGTCAGCTACATTGGGTATTTGACCTGCAATATCCTGCTTTATCATTTGCAGCGATTGACTTCATCAGCTACGTGCGGCAGATGCGGTGGATTTCGTTTCGTGAACTGCCCGCGATGCTCAGGCAGTGGACGATCACGGCGCATGCGTATGAGCCGAGAAATCAATTCGCTCCGTTGCACTTCTTGTAAAAAAGGACTTTCACCGTGTCCAGAATGCAATTCATGCTCGGTCAAAGCAACAACAACGGAAATTGGAGAATTCTAGTTACCATTTGAAAATGGCGGACTTTAGCTACCACCTTCATGTGAATGCACTTCCGTAGCATAATTTTGTCTCTTTGCTCTGCTGGTCAGTCAAAGCAAGAAGATACTGGCCGTTCGAGGGCTACGCTATTTTCACATGGGGTTATCTGCGTTTAACAAAACGCCACACGGAAGAGCGGAAAGACAATGTGTGACGATTTTAGAAATCGTGCTGTAAATACAGACACAACTTACGTTGTATAAAACACGTGCATAGTCGTTGCCCTTTCGGTTTTGAATTGTCGGGCAGCGCACGTCGCAAATGATAGACACTAGCAGCAATCACATGTACACTCCTAGGGAGGTTGTCAGTCAAAACAATGGCTTGTGCAAGCTGCTTTATTAATTGAATATTTAAAAAATATTGCCCAATTTTTGACTTTGTATTGCATATGACGTTAGATATTTACAAACGAATTTTATTAGACACATTATTGTCAATGAAGTGATGATCTTATTGACGTCGCATAGAGATAGCGGGTAGAATTCTACTGTTGACGTGACGAGTGAGTGCGGGTGAATTTGCTTGCACTTTGAGAGATGCTTGTTTGCTTTTGAATGATTCTGTTGTGCCACCGCCGGTTGACGGACGATGTTGTCGCGTTGACAACGTCTGCAAAAGCTCGCTGGGTAGATTGGGACCGTCCAGTGGTTTCAGTTCCGAATATGGTAGCGAAGCGTAGACAACACATTGGTTGTAGTTGAGCGATGGTTTGATGTGAATCGGTGGCATGCGATGGCGTTGTTTCGGTTTGTAATTCTTACCAAGCACGTTGTCCAAGTTCATATTGGCTAAATTGGACTTTGGTGAATTATCATCTTCATCAATCGCCTCGCAAGGTATTAAATCTTCTGCCTCAAGACCGACGCGTGGTTTCGTTGCTCTCCTGCCAAGCTGCAAGATATGCAAAATGTTTTTGGCAAGTCTGAAAAAAAGAGAGATATAATTCAAACAAACTCATTCCCATTATTGTTTCCAATATTGCATGCTATTAAACCTTGTTGATGTCAAGAGGACGTCTTGGTGTAATTCCAATCAGATTCATTGACGAGTCAACTAATTTTAGCATGATTTTGAATGGATATTGTATACCGATAAATTTTCTGGAAGTTGCATTGGGGATAATCTGAATTAGCGCACAAAGTGGAGTCCAGCGAAACAGATGTTCTGGCAGTCAAAAGTGTTGTATGACTGTTCCTTGGCCTGACAAATTTACTTCCGCTTGATTAACACAAGCTACCAGAACTCCACGTGGTGCGAAATCAAGTTGTCCGGCAAACAAAAGTTACTCCTTTCCCAGCCAACAGAAAGGTTGCCAGGCATATAGTAACATCAATCTAGTCCCTTTCATTGGAAGGGTGTGTCAAATATGATGCTGTCATATGTCCAGCTTTTGTGATTTACATCAGTATATGAACAACCTTTTCTCCATCTTCCTTCTGGGTTTCCGAGGAAGTATGATTACAAAAAGCATCCAAATGCATAAGGCAATTACAATAAACAGTTCTTGTGACGTTACGTCGCTCTAATCTCATTTTCGTGTCGTAACCTCGTTATCGTAACAGCTGACACGAAATTTGTTTATCGCAACAGAATCTGTTATTGTATCAAAAGACAGTTATCAAATAATATGCTTAAGCCAAGGAAGATTGGGATATAAATCTACTTGTCAATAGACGGGGATTGGGTTAAGTAGATAGTAGCTAAATCATGAATGAGGTAACAAGACAGAAACAGCGTGTAGACGATACCATCAGTTGAGTCATTCGTTCCTATTGTGAATGAATGGAAAGCGAGAAAGGGCACGACTTAGTGACGCTAGTGACTATACACATTTAAAGGTTGCTAGGCAATGCCCGGTATGACGTAGGAAACCTGTAAACGCACGTGTGTTGAGTCCCGCTATATTCAATCAAGGTAGACAGACATCACAGTAAAGGACTCCAAACAACAAGATCTATGCGGTCAGACAATCCGCAAACAACTCTGAGTATCAGGGGAAATCAAAACTATATCACTACATAGAAATAAGGCTACAGGAAAGAGAGGCACTACACGTGGAATCAGTTATGTGATGTGTATACACTGTATAGTAGGAAGTATGGAGTAATCGTCTATACAGTTAATTGAAATAGTCATGCCCTTGCCCTTTAAGCCATAACCCTGAGGTTACGTGAATTGCTATATTTTATGGTAGACATTTGTGGAAGACGAAAGACGAGTTGCAAGACTTTGACATTCCACAGTAATATATATTTGATAGATAGGTTGCTGATCCCACGACAGGGAGAGATGGCAGAGTTCCAAGGAGTACATATGGTCGTTGGTGCCAGAGCTCTATGTCGTGAGACACAGCGTAGATACGAGGACGGACAGAGTTGTTGATACGACGAAGTACAGACGGCAAAGAGGATAATTACAGGGAGACACAGCTACATATTCTTACTATCACGTGACTACAAAATGACGAGATTGAGTTCACACAGACCGCGCGTCAGCCACTACACATTCCGAGAAACCGATGTTGGCTATTTTAGTAATATTAGATTGGTATAAAAGTAGATATAATTTAGCTTAGATCAAGTACAAAACGAAGAACGTAGAAATAGTTCAACCAAGAGAGTAACCGGCTCAGCATAACATTGAACGATTGTTGGCTTCAACCGTGGGAACTTCACCAATGTAAGATCTCGTCTGTTTATTTTATTAATGCCACCTTTTTTATATTCCATTTTAACTTCTGAGTTTATTAATGAACCTGTATTCTCTTTTTGTCAGTGAAGTATGAAAGGGCAATAATATCAGTCAGACCCGTGATGGTCTTGAATCGACGTCCATTTGTCTAGAACAGTTCGTGATTTTAGCAGACAATCACACCCTAATTGCCAGACAAGCAAACCACTCCCCTACAATGCTTTGCGACAACGTGATTCAAACCAGAGGGGTAAGAATAGTATTTTTTTGGTATTTCAAAATCAAAGAGAAAAATGTAAAACTGAGAAGAAATCGCGCTAATATGCAATGCAATTGAAGTCGATGAATATTCCTTTGGAAAGGAAATACAGTCTAAATTTGAACTGATGTTGCGACGCATGCATGATAACCAAAATGTTAGCAGAATTATACACTGTATAGTGCATATCAGATCTATATATTTCCACTTACGTTAGGTGTCGTACAGTTACGTTTAATCTATTGCAGTCCAACTTGTCTTAGTAAGACCTGTTCTAAGTGATCATCAACACATGTGATCTCGTTTTAAATGACCACCCGGAGGAAGAAGGAAGGAAGGACTGCCGGAGGAGGGGATTGACTCTCAAAGCATTTGTGCATTTAAGACAGCCCTGAGTGACACTGAATTAAGCCAGTATCTGAACTGTTAGCTATACTTAAATTGAATCATGTTACTTATTACCCTGTTTGCCCATGTAACGTAAGTCCTATTACTATAGCCTGCTATATATGAATTCTTTGCTTGATGAAGTTCAATTAAAGACACATACACATACATACACACACCCGTGTTCAGAAATCAATCTCAAATGGTTTCGTAAAGGTCTAAACAGTAAAATTAATTTTTAAGCTTGTATTTATGAGACCGCTTGCTCTCTCAGAGACCATTTATTTTCCACTTACCCGTGAGACATACTGTTCAAATATTATCGTGTGACTCATAAAATCCGCATTAATAAAATGTAAATGTAAATCTCACTTTGTTTAACGAGGGTAGCCCAATAAGCAACTGGCTTGCTTCTATTGGGGCCATCGACAGTAAAATCCGCAGAAGACATAACGAGTATATGTGTCGGCTGGACCGGGAGTTGAATCCGGGACGTCTGATTGGTCAGCCACACATTTTAGCCTCTACATCTCTTGGTACTAGTAGATCATTGTTCTGATTCATTAACAGAATAGGAAGTTGTTTAGGTAGCCATCAAATAGATTAGTTAAGAACATAGCTTTTGCAGTGATTACTTTACAATTTATCTTACTTATTGTTTAGGAAAGGGGCGGTCCCGATCTTAAATGAGATTTCGTCGATCAGGAAGCAGCAAACAATAGCTTAAAATATAGAATTTGGGGTTGTTAGGTAAAGTTATTAAGTTATGAGTGATTTTAAAATCGAATAAGAAGCAGTGTTCTCTTAATCCACCTCAAGGGGCAGACCCTATTGTTGACCAACATAATACTGTATATATTGTATGAAGGCAAGGAATATACAAAGAGAGCAACATTTGGAAAGGAAGCCTTCATCGTGAAATGGCAATGCGATGCTCGAGTGCACTTACTTCCATTTCGGTGCCATTCCTGTGATGACTTTCAAAGTGTTGGATGATGCGACCCTTTGGACATCCGCAGGAACCCGTCGGGGAATCTTCGTAAGTGCAGTTGGATTGTCAAGTGAATCCCATAAAAGCCGATGACCAAACGTTCCTAGAATAATGCAGGCCATTTATAATTTTGTTATGCAAAAATGACCTGATATGCAGAACTAATTGTCTGTTTTCAGAAGACAACCCGCTCGCAAAGAATCAACATAATAGTCTCTTAGAATTAACATGGGTGGTTTCTTCAAGATAGGTTGTTCTGTACATTGATACAGTCATTAAAAATAATGAAATCAAGGATAACGGGGTTTCTCAAGGAACTTAAATAAATTAGATGGCAGTTTAAATAAATTTGGTTATGACAGCCAACCTGAAGAGCGTTTTGATTGTTTGATAAATATATATTTCAAAAACAACACAGCATTTTAACAACATTTCCAGTATTATGAGTCTACAGTAAAATAAAATCGCAGTCACCTTCTGCCTAATAAGTTTAAATGCTAAAAAAAGCAAGATTACCAAACATAAATTAACCTATGATATTTACAAATTAAAAATTTCTAAATTAAAAATTGTTTGATTGCTTACAGTAAAACATGTATACATTGAGTATGAAATACACATGATTATTGCATTACACATAGATAGCTAAACTATAATTGAATATACAGCATTTATCTAAGCTATAGCTGCAATTACGTTGAGATAGCTTACAGGATATTTCAACCACGACATGGGAATTAAGAGAGACGGACGATGCTTACCTATGTATCTTCCAGTGAGACTCCATAAGCGCACACAGCCATCCATCGAAGCAGAAATGACCAAGCTCTTCTGTTCGACATAATCCAGGCTCACGATACTCATGCAATGCGCCCTTCAACATCATTAAAATAAATCATTACAATAAAACCTGCATTAGCGGCCACCTCTATAGAGCAGCCACTTGTGCGTAAAGGTCACTCTTCATAACCCCAACATGACACTTTATACAGAAATCAGCCTGGACAGAAAGGCCACCTGTCTATAAAGGTCATTTTTCTCAGATCCCAAAGTTGACCAACATACAGACAGGTTTCACTGCAGCAGTCGAATCCAGTTAATTGGAGACTAAAGGAAGCTCGTGATTTTATAGAACCAAATGGACTTACAATCGATTGGAACTAATTAACACTTGCATGTATTTTTGACTCTGTATCAAAATATATGAACTTAGGTGGTCTTTTAAGACAGGTCGTCACTTGATAGAGGGGACTTCTATGGCACGGTGAGCTTCAAGAATCATACATACAGCTTTAGATAGGAAGTTAAGTCTTTTTCATCGGGATTCACGTTATATGGAGACATGGCATATCCATATTATAAATCGGAATATCGGATCTTCGAGTAGTTGGATTCGAAATTCCAAGCATTAAATTTTGGAGTAATAAGTGAATTTCTAGAAAATACCTACCTGTAGGATGTCAATTTGTTTGGTGGCTCAAGCTCGACACTCTTCTGCTCAACAGATCCAGTCGGCTCCTTCGAATATCCTGTCCCTCCTGCAGCCAGTGATTTCCATTTCTTTAAACCCCTAAGAAGGGGTAGTTTCAGGGCACCCCCAAAGGCACTAGACGGGGAACGGGGATCGACATCTGGTGATTGACTTCGAGAAAAATCACGATACAAGCAATACGTTGAAATTTCCCAAACCTATAGAGATATAAACAATATCGAAGAAACAGTGTAAGTCAGGCAGCAATATCGAAGTAGTGATGAAGCAGCCGTTCAGCGTCTGCCATTTAACAATGAAGCTACAGTTCACGTCAAGAACGTCACCATCCTATGACACTGAGGTAGCATTGATGCTTACTATGATCTTTGTAAATAATTGTTAATTCTTTGTTCATGGTCGTCCACGGGCTCTTTACCCTATGACGTTATTATTATTATTATTATTAGTGTAAGTCACGGAACTATATAAAACACTGTACTCAATGGCATTTTCTAGCGAAGCAACAACAGAATGGGGAGCACTGATCAAAGAACATTCATAGAAGACGTCCATTGGTATCCTGTAAGAGAGACGTAATCTGGAAGTGTCACTTAACATTTTAGGTTATTACTAGATCAAAATTATAAATCGATAATGCTATGTACTATAATATTACATTATTAACGTGCAACATTCTCTGCAAAGGTCAAATTGCAGCATTTATCCGCAATACGTATCCTCAAGATCTCTGGGGATACGTACAGTATCTCAATATAATACGTATCTCTTTATATCGCAATACGTATCTCCAGTTCATTGTTGAATGGGAGCAAAAGTAGGCACGAAAGCCTTGAATGAAAAGCAGAGTTGATGGAAATATCGTATATCTGAACATTCATCATAAACGAAAGCTTTTAATAAATCCATTACCTCCAAGTGTTACATTAGTTTGTCCACAAGCCATCGTAATCAGAGGAATACAGTATTTTGATGTGAAAAGCAATCTAGCTACCTAACAACTTAAAATCCAGCTACTTATATGGCATCAATGTTGGCTGTACCGTGATGTAACCAAGGCTGTCTCCAGTGATGAGAATATCGTTCTTGGCGTCTGTTGTGATCCCTAGCACACATTCCTCTTGTCCGTGCGCAGCCTCGAATTGACCCAGCAGGTGTCCTCCATGCGCGGCCCAGGCCTGGATCAATCGTCCAGTGCTTGTCAAAAGCGTGGCTGTCTCTCTATGGTGATCACGAGATTGCAAAAAGAGGACCTGCAGTGAAAACCAAAGGCTTAGAAATGCTTGGAAGCCGTTCACCCGCTCTAACCATCAACCACATTTACAACACTGTCAGAGCAGAGATACTGAATGGAAAATCAAGAGAATTCAATATAGCGGAGAGAAAAATACTGTGGCCGAAACTTCCCCAAAATCAAAAGAAATGTAGTAAATCATTGATTTTTGTTTTAAACCAGTATCATAATATGCTATCGACTTCGGTTTAAACTTTAAAATCATACCTTGTCAATGAACTGATGTTGTTGAGCGTTCCAGGCGATATCATTGTGTTTATCAGAAGGAATTTCGTTGTCTATAAAGAAAGCAACAATCTAATGACAGTTTTGCACAAGCAAAAATATCAACACATAGTGTGGCATTTCCTAGAGTACTGTCCTTCAAATCCAACGTGCCAGCGACTCTCTTTGCGGATTTGGTAAAGTATGGTCTATTGCATTATTTTTCTATTTTGATGAATACTAATATATTTTGATGTAAACGGATAACTTACAAAAGTAATATTACGTAATATTAAAAAGTAATATTAATGATTGTATTAAACATCCATTATTTCTAACTACTATGACAGTTGCACTCTCAGACACTGCTACATATGTTCTTAATCTCTTTAAAACTTTGTCATCCCAACTATCTTTCGTTCTTTCTTCTTCTTATTTTTTCCTCATTTCATTTCTTTCAACTTTGTTTTAGCGTATGCTCTTGAATCTTGATTACTTCTATCTGTATTATGTACACCGTTTGGTTAGTTTTTATTGATATAAATGTAAATTATGTTATATGAATGTAAATTATAGGTCTCCCGAACAAACAAGCACAGTGCTCATGGGATGACCTCGATCATGTGTTTTCTTTTTAGTATCAAATCTGTATCTCTGTATGTTTCTGGACATGATCAAATATATCTATCTATCTATCTATCTATCTATTGGGTAATATTACTAGTTTTCAGTTGGCTGGTACACTTCTCATCTTGCATCTGCCATAATAGCTTTGATAATTCATCTATATTAAATGTCGTAGGCCACTAATTATGTCACTTATAATTACAGCAGAAAACGATGGGCGGGAGGAGAAATTATCCGATAACAACTTCATCTCAGCTTTCAAATCTCCTGAAACTCCTCAATATCATTTGTTATTCAGTTGCATTTTAAATGCAAACATTGCGAATGCAACACAGCATCAGCTAATGTTTAATTACATTCAATTCAATTAAGCAGATAACATCGCAGTACCAAAGTACAATAAGCTGTAACGGGAGAAAGAATCATTTCCTGACCTACTGGACAGCTTCCAGGAAGTCGATTGACATTCACTTGCCCGTACACGTGACCCGTTTCCAGACTCCACACTGACAGCTGTCCGTCATAGCTAGATGTCGCCATGAGGTTCCCTCGGTACAGATCCACAGCTAGGATGTCGTCTTTGTGAATTTTATTCCAGGTTTTGGCTGGCTCGTCTTCTGATTCTCGGAGGTCTCTGAAATCACGCAGATCAATCCAAAGCTATGAATTCAGCCTTGTCTATGCACATGTCCTAATTTAAAGAGGCGAAACAGTTGTTTGGCTTTCTTATTTTAACTATTAATACAATTTTTCTACCTGTGAACTGTAACTTTGTTATTCCATCCAACTGTCACAATTCTTTGTTTGGGACACACAATCCCTGTTACCTAAATAAACAAACAACAATGATTATGTAAATGATGTTGATGGGGAAACTGCGCAGTATTAGCCTGATGTGACCACCTTGGGCCTTATTCATGGACCTGGACTAATTAGCGTAGTCCATGACTAAATCTCAAGCTCAATTTACAGATGTTAATAGTTGCGTCCAGATTCAATGTTTAGTCTCGGACTATGCTTTAGTCTCCTTCCACGAATAAGGCCCCTGATGTAAACTGAGCATTAGACAGTTCATGTTTAAATCAACATACTTCGAAGTCGTTAGCATCGGCCAATTGCCGGAGGCAGGCGCCATTATTGAAGTTCCATATTTTGACCGATCCATCTCTGGCCCCAGTGATCAGCCTCCGTCTGGTGGGATCAAATGACATGGATGTGATTTCTGCGCCATCGTGGGCGTTCGTGAACATGATTGTCTTCTCTCCAGTGTCAAGATGCCACACACTGACCGTTGAACCATGACACGCACTGACAACCTGAATGAAAGGCCAACGACCAATTAGATGGGTACAATTGAAAACATTTCTTTAATCCAATCAGAAAATGACCAATTATCATTGTATACTATCCCCATTGTATCTTTTAATTAAAATCCTGTACTTTTCACGGAAATGTGAAAAAATCCACGGGTTGAATTCCATCTGCTATGTGAGTGCTATTCTCGCTTAGTAAGTTCCTATGTTCTTTAGGATTGCATTTGAATAGGAAGGTTTAAAATACGCCTCTGATTAACCACTACCATCCATTCTTCTGGGCTGCCAATACATCGTCGTACCTTAATTCTGATTGTCTTGATTAATTAATCTAAAACTGTATTTTGATGTATATCCCCCATAGAACTATAAGAACATGCGGTCTTTCTCTGAATGCCTAATATAATCACATTGAGCCCAATTGAATATGACTGGCAAGCTTGGTTTACAAAGTAAAGTTCAAGACAACCCTGGAAATCTACAGAACAATAGGCGTGAGGTAGGAGGTGTAATATACAGAAGGGAATCAATAGTTTCCCTAAGGAATCCAATTTCTTTAACATTTTGAAAGAAGCAAAGGGCTATCCCGCAAAGTGATTCTGAAAGATGTCTGATAGCATGTGACGCCTATTCTCTTACATTCTTCAAAAGTTCAAAGTAAGAACCTAACTCTTCTCAATTACCTGATTAAAAAGATCGTTGTATATGGCACAGCAAAGTGGTTTAGAATGGCTGGTTGGCTCGTCATCTGTATTTGACTCAATTCCTGATTTCTTTTCCAGAACGCAAATCTGCGAGATAGAACAATGTGACATGCGATCATTCCGTTTTTGCGTATAATCTACCATCAAACGCTGTTCGTAAACCATTTCTCCAAAGAGCTGTTACTATACAAAATCAGTCCTCAAACGATTGATTTTTGAACTGGTAAATATTCAGAGCTTATAAAATTGCAATGCATCGCATTAGTAGATGATAGCAACCCAAGCCGGCGCTGACAAAGATAATGTCAATGTCAGTTACTGAAACTGTTGTACATTTTGTATTCAGGCACCTCTGTAGATGCGTAGTTGCTATAATTGCTACGTAATGATATCTGTTGTTACATAGTTGTTATCAAGGGCACCCTAAGTGCTGGGGAAAACTTCCACGAAATTTTTAATTTATAAATATCATTGTTTAATTTATTTTTGGTAATATTTTATTTTTTAGCATTTAAATTTATCATCAAGGGTTGCTAATAGTTACGTCGGGGATGACTATTTGCGTCACAGGAATGCAGTTATGTCAAGTGTATATCGTTACGCTACAGCTAGCTACGGCAGAGGTGCAAGTACAGTTACGTTTGAGATGCTAAACTATAGTAATCTATCTCAGTGTGGTCTATCAGCTAGGATGCGTATGTTATTAGTAGAGAGAAGGGTACATACTTTGCACCTTTTATCACATATGTTCTTTTGGGAATATAAGTGTCATCGCATATGCACCTTCTAGGTACACATTTTGCAGCCTCAGCTTTAAAAGTGAAATAGCCAATCAGATGCTAGGTGGTTGACGCCCGAAAGTCCCATCTTGTGTGGTCTATTTACCGAGGGGCCCAAAGGAAACATAATGTTTGGCTTATTGGGTCACCCTTGTTAAAAACGATACATTTACATCATTTGCATCCTTTTATTTACCATGTTGCTTCCAATCAGCAGTGTTTGATTGCGGTGATTGTAATAGACGGTGGTGATTGGATGAAGACCAATATCAAGAAACCGACTAGGGATTGTTTGTATGCAGCAATGATCACGAATGTCCCAGAGTTTGATAATCTACAAATAATAACAGAAAGTTAACAGAATTAAAAAAATTAAGACAGAACAAGGCAATATCTTCCAACTGATATTACCAGCAATTTTAAATAATGTTTGCAAATGGGATGATGAAATGATAAGAGAATATATTGTCAGCACACAGCATAGTGTAATACAGTATATACTGATGGGTAGTTCTTGCAGTGGAAGTAATACTGGGAAGTATGGACAGAGGACGATCCAAATTTAAGTTAGAGATTGATTGATTGATTGATTGATTGATAGTAGATATATTTCAAGACATATAAACAGAGAAATACAACAATAAGTGGATAACTACAAGCGAGATACATGTTTGAGATTATGACTAGGGTAATACTGCGTCTGTTTCCTGATGCGAATATTGCGTCTGTTTCTAAAGTATTGCACAATCTGTCTGCGCGATCTCAGCTGAGCTAACGAACATCAGAATCGTTCTCAAGATAAAAGTCTCAACTAAATAGTCTAAGTAAATCTGCATAGAAGAAATGTTGTATTGTGCTGGATGCTGGGCTATAGACGTCTGTTGTCACTGTTTGTTTCGTTAAGACGATCTCAATGATCTATTATCGGATTCATGTTTGACGGAGAAAGAATTGAAGATGTCAGTCCGAATCTCTCTGATACTCTTACCCTGTCTTTCGATATGCTAATGATTTGCTGATTGTCACCATTGGCAACGACTTGGACTACTGGTGAGGAATGTCCTTTTAGAACCTGAAGTGAAAGTTTTGAGATTATTGTTAATGATGCAATTGGAAGGTAATGTACATGATCAATGCCAAGTTCCATGGACTTAACTCAACAACAAATCAGACGGGTGAATTCATAACTAGATCATCTGCGGCCGCTATAATATTCCTGGACATTTGCACACCAAGGACATTATTCATGGACCGGTACTGAGGCGTAGTCCCGGGCTAAATCTGAAGTCCCATATACAGATTTTAGCAATTTAGTCCAGACTATAGATGTTTCTGAGTGTCGAACCACGCTTTAGTCCTGGTCCATTAATATGACCCCATAGTTATGTGTACGTGATGGAAACGTAGCAATACCTGAGTCACCTGAGTGTGGATCATTCAATTATATACACAGCCTGGGTCATGTTTAACTAGAATGTAGTCAACGTTTGAATCAATTACGTAACATGAGATCACCCAACTGACAAATGAAAATTAGGTCGCTTCTTAACGTAGGTGGTCGTCTAATAGAGGTATATTGCACTGACTGAGAGTTTTAAGGAACCATTTGATACTATTTTCTCAAACAAATACGGCTGCTTAAGACAGTTATTCACTGAGGCATACACGACTGTGCCATCAAAACACTCTGATCTTTTTTCAATGTTCTAAAAAGGGCACGGGCCTTGATATACCGTCTCCTTAAATAAGTACAACGCCTATCGTAACGAGAGATGACCAAGGTACAGTATAACTATTATCAATAACATATGCACATCAAAAAAATTTCTAAAGCGGAAAAATAAGAACAACATAATAACGAACGCTGATTTAAATGCCACGGAATAATGAAGAGTACAATTCACCAAGGAGCAAATCAACTAAAGTTTTAAATTTGATTTGGAATTCCTGATACTAACCGATGTTGCTTTGATGGTGACATAAGGATTCCAAAGACGCACATAGCAATCTATTCCACCAGTCACTATGAAAACAACAAGAAAGAAAAACCAGATGAAATCAATAAGCTAGGCAGGGCAGATTTCTCATAAGCACCTCAACATTAATTGATTTAGCAGACACTTTGTTTTGAAATATGGAAATTTTAGTGACAAAGAACAATGTGTATATTGATGATCAAGCATTTCAACAACTGAGGCTATCAGAAAGGGAACTATTTCCTCTGATTTTTAATTAGATTTCCACCGTTTCGGCTCAAACCGTCGAGCATTTCTATCACCACTGGTGCTACCGCGTACACATTTTGAAGAGAAAAGTAGGGAATTTCAATCTAAGTTTGAAAATTGCCACCAGAGTGAAATACTAATCATAGGAAATTGTCCAGTTGACGATGTAGAATGAATAAATCTACCATTTAAAGCAAGTAAGTATATTAAACAGTGGATGAGATACTGTATGCAATATTGGAAAAATTGCAGAAAGTTGGATGGGTAACAATGAGAAAGTCACACAAGCCAAGAAGAAAGAAGAACAGAATATGACATTGAGATCGATGGATGCTGCTTCTATTTTTGTCCCTCAAATAACAAATATAATTATTAACGTTTGGATAGGGGAAGGAAACGAGGGCAGAAGTGTCTCGTTTTTTCGTAGGTAGTTGTTCATTCTATATTCGAGAAGCTTAATATGTTATTAATATATTGAAGGCAGTTACCATTTTTTACATGAAAGAAAATTCATTTGAATCTAAATTGCGTATTGGTGCATCGCTGTTTCCTCTTTCAAAAGCTTTTGAAGCTAGTTTACAGAATTGTTAAAAATATGCGTATATTGATCAGGATGGCATATTACCACCCACTCCGGTTTTTCCTGGAAAACCACAAGCTGCCTTGAAATGTTTTAATATTTAAACGTTTTAAGTTAATTGCGAACCATATGTCAGTTTTCTTAAGTTCACCATTTTTAAATTTTCGCAAGCTGTAGCTCCGGCTACTTTTAAATAGAAACTGTCGGAAAGTTTAGTTTGAAATTTTCACTTCTTAACGCTATTATACCCTTGTCTGTTATTCCTTTTTAAATTGTAGCGTAATTATTATTTTTTTATCTAACATACATAGTCTGTGTATGTTGCAAGAGCAGCACGCTCAAAGTTGAGTCAGTCCCAGGATTGTAGGATGATGATGATGATGATATGTGTTTGGCTTGATATTTTGATGTGAGTTGAAGGTGATTTTCGCTTTTATCACTTCAATGAAGTATAGGCAATGTATAAGTAAATTTCAAAAATAGACATTACACTACATTATGGGAAGTTAGCTATAGAGAGCACATTTTATGAAATTTTTCTGAATAAGAATGATTTAAAGAGTACAGTAGATATAGATACTATGCGTATTAACAAACAATTATAACATTTTGTAGTTTTCTTAATTTCAGTTAGTTATAGTTCATTTCAATTCCTTATAATTATTTTAAATGCTTTGAATGATGCGAAGGCCTTGAGTTAGATAAGTACTGATTTATCATATTGACCCCCCCAAAATAAAAATGATGATGATGATCGTGACGATGAACAAAATGAAGCAATTTGTATTTGTATCTCACCGATAACATTATTTTCTTTGTCATAATCAAATGAATAGACTCCTTTCCGAATTTTGAAGAATGACCGTCTGAAATAGAAATCGAAGACGAAATAGATTATCTAGAGTAAAACCACATTTTCACAGCTTTCTCCAATCAACAGAGCTCTTCCTAAAAAGCAGCAATATCCTGGCCGCTAATTTAGAAACTACAAAATAGAAGACCTAAATTAAAATCAATTTAGGCTTCAAAGGGTTAATAAGTTCAATTAGCTAATTTAGTTCATTAAGTTCACTTATCGGATTTACAGCCTGTACTTTGTACTAAAAGGACACTAAAATGCTTTTGATTTGCGTTAACAGGTTGTACTGTAAGTACTGTTGTGCTAATTATGCATCATTTATGTAATTATGCAAATTATGTCATTATGTTAGTATGTATGCAAATTAAATTATGTTAGTATCGTTAGTTATGCCATGTTGTCATTATGTATGCAAATTAAGTTGTATTAGTATCGTTGGGGCAGATAAATCACTTTTATCTACTGTAACAACGAATTTAATATACTGTAAATGCCAGGAGGCTGTCTGGAAACAACGGGATCCCCACAAGGAATATCAAGGCATAAAAGGAGTATCGAAACACGCACAATATGTACTCGACAACTTGTGGCCAGCTGAACGTGGATTAGCCACGACTACATGATTGAGAGGCCGCATCAACACTGAAAAAATCTTGAAGGGCGGTCGTGAGCTAGAATGTTTGAAAGGTGAAAACTTGTTATGGTATTTGGTCCTGTTATACAGATAATACAGTACATGCTGTAATGCAATATTCTACTTTCTGGCATGAGGAAATAACGATGCTAGCTTCACGGGAAATGACTAGTATAGTAAAAAATTATCAAATAATATTACCCGAAATTCTCATGAGTTGAAAATGAGAAATTATATGTTAGATTCTTCTTTGAATGTAAGAAGGTCCTATTTAAAGATGCCACTTCCTAATGCTGCAGGCAAATGCGAACCATTAGTACTAGAGAAAACTAATGCCCTTAGCCATGGATTATGGGGCTGTTATAAGAATATAATATTTTTCCCGACTGTTATGATCTGATCCGTTGTGATCGAAGTGTGTATGTGTATGTGTGATCTGTGTAGATCTGGATGTGTTCTATGTAGAACGAGAGTAATCGAACGGAGAGCAAGACAACAGTGTCTTCGGTCGTGGACGTCATCCAGGAATGAATATCGCAAGTGATTGTATTATTGCAATTAAGTTGTATTGCAAGTGATTTGAGTCCCCTCAGGAAATAAAGATTATGATGATGATGATGATGAATATAATTCTAGATTGCACTAATTTCCAGGTGAATATAAAACGAGGCTATACATTGAATAGAGGTTGACTTAAAGAGGTTGAATAAGCGAGATTAATTCACAACACATACTCACGTCTTTTTTCTTTGTAAATCACCAAGGAATAGGGACGTGTTAGTCGTATTAGCACAGGATATGAAGCACTGCAAATTAGGTATGTATTTCACTTTTCTGACCCAGTCATCGTGCAAGCTCTGAAGAAAGCAATGCGAACATGATTTTATATTAAACACATGTGTAAATATTTAAAACATTGTAAAGAGCTATTGAGCAATTTAACGAAATAGAGCTCTAAAAGTACACACATTATTACTGTATCCATTTGTTGCTATTACATTAAACACAAGGATAGGAAATATTCAGAGTAATTTACTCAGATACTGTACTAGGAGTAAAAATTTGGCAGGATCGCTACTTTACTGAGTAAATAAATTTTGTGCTATTATATTACTCTGGATCGGAGTAAAAATATTGCACAGTATCTTACTCTGAGTAAAGTATTTCTTACTCTGAGTAAAAGTATTTCCGAAGCATCACTTGATTTTCAACATAGGTTTCAATTTGTTTTGTAACAGAAATTTTTTCTGTTGCAGTGGAAATTACCTTATCAGCATCACTAGAAAGCAATATTCCAAAGGATGAATTTGATCGTGATACCTTTCTGAGCACAAACAAAAGCCCTAAACTGGGCAGTTTACTATCAACTGAGATCAGTGAGTCCGCAACTCGTTTTCAGCAGTCGAGATTTGCATTCTTTGAGAGACGTACCCTTGTTGAATTACTAGCTCGTCATTCACCGAGACCGATTCAAGTACATCTCACCCAGTGCTGCATTATCATCTGCATCCAAGTGCCTGTTTGGCGCAGAAGGACTAGTGTTCTGTTTACTGCGTAACCAGTTAACTGTTATAATTTAGTAATGATAATGATAATGATTTATTTCTTCTATAGCGCTTTTTATAACAACAGATCAAAAGCGCTTCACAATGGTAAAATAACAAGTAACGAGCAAGCTCCGAACCCTAATATAACATTAAGCTAATTACAACCGGAATGAACTAAAGTTTAAAATAATTAATACAATAAATAAGCTAAAAATGCTGATTAAAAAGATAAGTCTT